>QVOA01005244.1:0-149044 GCA_014825685.1 Pseudomyrmex cubaensis | reverse complement strand
ATAATGGTGTAAACACCAAAATTATACACTAAAAAACAAATTTTATTTGATTCGCGTACCAAAAAGATGTACGGTGTAAACTAAGCCAAAATACAAGAATTTGTCACGAAAATTCTTAAGAATCAATCTGCGTGTGCGTTACTCCAGCCGCGTTCACAGACGCGCTCGTGCTCGCACACATGTTCAAGTCAGACATATTCAGCGTTCATAGGTATATTGGTACTTGCATATACTGTGAAAAAATAATTTTTTCCTTTTTATAAGACATATGTTTTCTCTGAATGCTGAAACGAATCGTATGTTTAAAAGAAAAGTATATTTATAAGGAATTAATATTTTTCAATAATTAATAGTATGTTATTGGTTTTTTCCAGCTATTTTTGTTCTTTTTTTTTTGCTTTTTTTTGTAATATAGACCTGATCTCACTTATATTACAATCCGACAGAGAGAGACAGGGAGAGACACGGAGAGACACTCCTTGTCTCTCTCTGTCTCTCCCTGTCTCAAAAGACACGGAGAGACAGGGAGAAACAGGGAGAGGTCTCTCAGGGAGTATCTCTCCATAGGTTTTATGTACTTGGCGTATGATTTTTTCTTTTGTAAAGACTTTTTTTAGGTATTTATTTGCTCTCATGTTGAGAATTTTGCAAAATAGCAAATGACTTTTCTGTTCAGATTAACTCAATCTATCTTCACTTCGGCTGTGTCAAAATTGTTTGAACATTTATATTAGACACTATATTCGCTCAAATCCGATTGGCCCAGAGAGTTGATTACGCATCTATGTCCATAAGAATGCTATACCTACCACATCAGTTTGCGTATAGTGCGCACTAGTGCGCACTGCTGTACGGAGAGGTTATGTTTTTTGCTTTCGGAGGCTGTGTATAATCTACTATTTAAATTTACCATTATGCTCTCACGTCATATGAACAAATTTCTGCGGCATTCCTATACTCGTGTAATTTCGAGTCACCGCAGTTTTGCTTCAGCGAAAAGTGAAACAGGTATTTTCATTATTCTATAAAAGAATTTATATAATTAGATAGGTTAGTTTTTAGTTTTCATATCTCTATAGTATAAAAACAAATTGGGAATATAGTGCAATTTTATTTTTTTATTTAGTTATGTAATGTAGATTGTGAGATATCGCGTACAATGTTGCAGATCACATAACAAATCCAGCGGAGAGAGATCCAGCACCATTGTTTTTCAATGAAGAGGTTCAAGAATGTCTCAAAACATTGACAACTATAGATTACAAAAAGATTTTCAAGATTCGCAAAGATAACCACAAACTCAAACCACCGCAGTACAAATTCATGACAGACAAACAACTTCGAGAGGCTGAGGAAACTGCAAAACATAAAGCTGAGACATACTTACAAATGCCACCAGTAGTGAAGCCGAGAACAGATCCATCTGTGCCATTATGCAAAGATCACGCACTGCTGAATCACGATAGTGTTAAATATGTATTCACTGACATTACATTTGGTGTCAATGATAAAGATAGATTTGTAGTAATTAGAGAACCTGATGGCACATTAAGACATGCCACTTGGGAAGAACGAGACAGAATTGTACCGATCTATTTTCCAAAACCAGGAAGAGAGCTAGTCAAATCAAAGATGTTTGAAAGCGAACATTTGACAGTAAGTACATTGCTTGAAAATTTATTTCTTAGCTGGCATATTTGTCACTTTACATATACTTTTGATAAGAAACATAACAAAATCTCAAGATCAATAATCATCGTTACTATGTCTTTACAGAGTTTACTTAATCGCAAGGAATACGAGTTCATATTGGATCGCGCATGTGTACAATTTGAACCTGATGACCCAAACTATCAAACCATCACACGGGAAGTGTACGAATACATAAACTTAGAAAAGGATTTTGATATCCTGCGATCCACGCGTCACTTCGGACCAATGGTGTTTCATCTGGTGTGGACGAGCAATATTGATAATTTATTGTGCGAAATGATCGAAACCAGTCGGATTAAAGACGCCGTGCTATTGGTACGTTTGTATTACAAAATTCATCCCACAACTGCGGTCGACCAATTCGAAAACACGGACGACATAGAGTTTATTATGCAATATGCGCGACTGGATTCGCCGAAGTCGGGCACAATCGAGAAGCTCCTGCAATCGTACAAAGAACTGCAACTGGAGCGTCAAATTGTGGAGGAAGGCATCAAAAAAGCGCACGGCATTTCTCCAAAAGAAAGTGTAGAAACAGAAAAATAAATAATTCCGAACTGTAAATAATTAAATAATTACGACTTTGCTCTTCATTTAAAAAAATGCACGCTTCCAACTCATCCTAAATATCCTATACGATAACAATAACATAATAGTAAAATCAAGTATTTGAGTATGTTTGTGATATACTTTTTCTTTTGTTTTCACTTATAAAAGTTTTCGAAGAAAAAAAAGATTTTATCGGACAATATAGTTTGTTTTCACACTTTATTTCTCTCGACAAACGTTAATCGTAATTTTCGCTAAAAACGCACTCGTACATTTTTCCCGAAAAAAAGAAATTCGCCGTGTTTCTCCGTAGGGCAATCTGTAAAATAAGAGTGAGACTGCACTGCGGGTATGTCATGATTTGCTTTATTCGTTGTTCGTAAGGTCGAATCAATCGATGGATAACAGACACACGGTAGTCGTCAGGGCAATTCGATGATTATTACTCGATTATTTTATTACGTACGGTAGTACTTACAAACATTTACAAATGTAACAAGTCAATTCGATTTGGCGTACAGGATCGTCAGAAAACATTACACTAATGATTTTTTTTTCGCTAAATCGTTTTTATACGGAGAGAACGGAGATAGAGTGAACGCAAGGAATCGACCGAATGGCGATCGCGCGCTTTGTTTCGCGCGGATCGACGGGCGCGCCCCTGTCTGAAACGCTTCGTTTTTTCATTCATTACGATTAGAGGATGACGAGGAGGGATGTAGGAAGAAAAGGGGAGGAAAGATGAATAGGTGTATATTTAGCGATTAAAACATATTCTGTAACAAATAACAAGCTCTACTACCGAGTATCGCGCCGCGAACGAAAATACACTGCTGAAAAGTAGCTTCTATACAAATGCAACATATACGGTGGTTGTGGGCGACAGCAGTAAGTACTTATACAATTCGTGGAACAATATACAAACACGTACGTGAAAACAAAAGAAGAAAATAAGAGAGAAGTTCTTCGCATTTCTTTCTTTTTTTCTGTTAGAGATCTCGTTATATCGTTTACTATTTGATATAAGCACTCGCACATCGTAATGTTCGTTATCGATCAGTATCATTCGCCTTATTCGTAATACAACACACTTTTACACCGTAAGTAAATGTAATTAACTTCTCCTATCGATGTGCTGCGGATTGTGACAATAATAAAAAATAAATAAAGATTAATGCATTTCTCCATCGCGCGTGTTTAACCCCCGGATGCGATAAATTCCACGCCGACGATTTTGACTAACAATCGATGTCAATCTTCTCCGATTGGCAAATAAATATCGTCCGCAAGTAAAATTAATTATATAATGTGTCGCGTTTTATTCATACTATAATATATATTTCTACTTTCCCTAATAAATTATAAGATCAAAACTTTTAATCGTAAAATATACTATCGTGATTCTTATTCTCTTTATCATTTTCATTATGTCGGATACAATTTTATATCAATTCGCGATCTCGAGACAACATTGTCTCGAGACAACATTGCAGCATGCATAATTTATTTCTAACAATCTAGTAACAATTTTCAATAATTCTTTTCCAATTACTAACTAACGTAACGCGAAACGAAGTTTTTTTTTCAAATCTACGATTTTCACAATTAAATCTAGAAGATCGTAATTTTTTTTAACATTGTTTTCACATTTAAAGTTTCTTATTATCTAGCGAATTTTTGTGTCTTAACGTTTTAATTAACAATCGGCGACGCACGCCATTCGCGCTTGAAAGCGGAAACAATAATTCGCCCGACGCTGACAAATACGCGTCTCGCGGTTTGGCAATCTCAGTTAAAAAGAGTTTATTCTCACGGCGAGCAAATGCATCTTACACGAACATCCGAGGGTTAATACGAAAGCCTCGTCGAACCGATCTGTACACGACCGGGCTAATTAAAAGGGTAAAAGCGTACAAAATAAATACGCACATACGCAAATGTCAGCTTGTTAGGCCCTTCGAAGCAAAGTATCGCGACTGCGTCGGACGCTGGTGATCCAAACAACACGAACAGTTCAAGAGACGTTTTAAAGAGCATGATTTTTTCGGACAGTCTTGTGTTTTTTGCTTATTGTTAGACATTTAAGAGAGATTGATTGCTTGGTTTTTAGAGACAGTTCAGATTTATTCCGCGATATCTGTGTGTTGTCTGGAAAAGCGCAACGACGAGCTCGCTCTTCGTGCAGTAAGCTGAGATAAAATAGTGCAAATCGGCGATCACGCCCGCGTAAACTGATCCAAGTGTTGCGCGAAGCGATCAAAAATCAATCATCGATGTGATCATGAATCGTCGCTCCGCCACACCAATTGTAAATATCCGACCTTTCGCTTATGACAATGAATCAACGATGAAGCACGACGACTCGACAATGAAACAACGATGAAAATCAATCGTCGTCCCGATGACGACGAAGCCGCCGCAAAAGTGATAATTAGCTAATTAATCGCTATCATCCAAATAATCCAACACGGGATGCACGCTGCGCGGCGTCAATTGCGAAATGAGAGCTGCTGCGCGTTTGGGTTGGTAGATATTTGAGCAATATATTCTTTTCTAACGCACACCTTTGGCCGTCGGAAAAAACTCGCCGACAGGTTTTCCTTCGCGCGTCTTGCCGTGCCTCTCGACTCGGATCTACATTAAAGTAGAGAAAGACGATCCAGTTACACCGACATGAATTAACAATGGGTATTTCTTGATCTTCCCATTGCAGGTTTTGAAAATATTCGAAAGTTTGTGAGAGCAAAATTTTCTTGCAAAATTTATAAGTCAAGATACAAAGTTCTCTCTAATCTTAATCTCGTAAATTGTATATAAACTGATCATTGAACTTCAATTTTGTTTACGTGAAGTCCTCTATTGTATATATATATATATATATATATATATATAAGTGTAGATCATTATAATGTAAAAAAGATAGTTTATTACAGTGCGATTATATCAATTCGAATTGTCGGTGCAACTTGAAACGCATTCGCGCGCACACAAATGTACTTTCATAAATATTCGGCGCCGCACTTATCAGTAAATATCAATTATATCATCGGTATAGATGTTACAATAAAAAGGATGATCTTTTTTCTTTGCATCCTGTTCTTTCCATGATTCTCGGATCTCTCGAGTCGATTCTGTCGAGCGCCTTGTACAATCGTGCCGGCTTCTTCGCCTCCGCTTTTGAATCCCGTTTGTCGTACAATGCCGCCCGTAAGCTCTCACCAGTAACGAGAATAATCACGTCGATCGCCTATCGCTACGCATCCTGTATGTATAATATATGTATATGCATATATGGCGGTTTTTTTTCTTTTTTTATTTTTTTGCGTGTGTGTATATACACGTAGCAGTTGATTTTAATCGTCTTATTAAGCGCGACAAAAAAAGTCTCCGTGTCTCCGCTGTGTGTGCGCACGTTAGAACACGTAATATCGTGTGTGTAACGATACGCTCGTATCTCATATGATTTCGCCGACTGAGAAAAAGTTTTTTCGACGCTCCGCTCGCGCGCGACATTTAACCACGTCGCGCGTGTACGTATATAGAAATTTTTGCGAGTGTGTGTATGTAGGTAAACGACTGCAGTATATCTCGTATATCTTCATATATGGTATCTTAGCTAGCTATTTTGTTTCCATTCTCTCATACGTATATATATATATATTTATATAAATCTCGACTCGCGCGTACATGTATATAATATATGTATATATTTATATGTATAATACGTTTGTATATGTATAATATTTATACGATGATCATCTACGGTAGAATCTTGGCGGTGTTTACGCTCGCGCTACTATACGACGAAGAAAGAATGAATAGCCGGCTATGTTTACGGGTGACAAACGAACGGCGGCCGTCGCCGAATTATGTGCGCCGGGCCGTGTATAATGTGTTCTTCTTCTTCTTCTTCTTCTTCTTCTTCTTCTTCTTCTTCTTCTTCTTCTTCTTGCATTTGGCACAGACGTTGCGAAGAATAAATGCCGTGACAGACCAAGGCTCCGTTCAAGAATGCGCGAAGCTCCTTTTTACGTGACAGGATGCGATTTAATCTCTTCGGGGAGATTTTGAGAATTTCGGATTTCTCTCTGATCTTGAACGAAGGAGGAATCGAGAAAATCGACGGCAAGACGCGTTCCGGTGCACGTAGTCGGTGCAACGGCAACCGGATGTAACCTGTCTGCCTTGCAGAGCGCATCGAATATTATCGCGTAATTGCAAAGTACAATGAACCGCAACGTCGAGATTCGCGTACTCGTTTTCGGGTTTTTTTTTTTTTTTTATCTTTATCATTCCCGTCTTTTTTTTTTTGGACGTTCGCAAAAATTTCGCGCCGTTGTTTTACGATTATTAATGCTATCGTTAACCATAGTGATTACTGCCCTGTGATTACTGGCGATTATTGCGCGTGTCCTCGCGCGTCTAAATTCCTATTCTACTTTCCAGTTTCGTCTGTCGTGAGAATTCCTTTTGCGAGCGTTTAAAGAGCTCAAAAATCGGGAGTAGTCTTCTTCGTTTTCTTCGCCTTTTCGTAATCTTCTTTTTCCTCTATCTTCGCGCGTTTAGTTCGAACGTGTCTTTATACTTCCGTTGTCTTTACCAGCTATTTGGTCTCCTTATGAATGTGGCGATTCGTCATTTCGATATCCTGAGTCTTTTCTTCGTGTCCATTATTCCATTGTTTTTTCTCTTCTTTCCTTGTTCGACTCATTTTATCAACAATCTCTTCCGCGACTGTATTGCATGAAAATCGAGGGCTATGTAGGCTTAGCAGCAGCCTCGCGATCTCGCCGGTCCACGGCCGTGTTAACTCGCCAGCGCGATTTCAGTGACCTTGACGGTCGAGCAACTGATCAGCGAGCGGCTTCTCGGTCACAGAATGTCTGTCTCGTAGACTTTGCTTGTGGTCGTGGTGGACGTGGTGACAGTCGTAGCGGAGCCGGTGGTCGTTGAACTCGACACGACTGTCGTGGAAGTGCTGGATATATGATTGCTGCTATTGTTCGTCGTCGACGTCGTCACCGTGGAGGTTACCGCGGAAGTTGTCAGATTCGTTTGTCCGTTAGCGATCTCAACCTTGTTGGCGGTTAGTTGATTATTCGCGTCGACAGAAGTGGCATCCTGCGGAACCTGCTGCGGTTTAATGCTGAGACTGGTGAGGGATCCGGAACTTGCGGTGCTCAGGCCGAGGCCCATCTTCGCCAGAAGGTTGCTCTCGGAGCCGGTTTTCTTGAGCAGATCGGGCGGCGCCGGCGGCACGGTGGTGAGACCCGCGGTGTTTCTCTGCAACTGCTGCAGTCGAGCGTACTGCTCTTGCAACGCTTTCTGCTTACGCAACAGTTCCTGATGACGCTGCTCCAATTGCTCCTGCCGGCCCCGCTTGCTCTGCAGCCCCTCTTGCGAGTTAACGCTTTCACACGAGCTCGAATTGCTGGTCGACAACATCGCGGAGGACTGCGAAGACGACGAGTTGTGAGGCACGACGACGCCCGATGTCGGTACCGACGATGAGATCGGCACCGATTTGTCTCCAATTTGATCCACGGTAGACAGGATGGCCGTGGCGTCCGGCGGCAAAGCCATTGGCGGTTTACCCTCCTTGCCAATAAGATTTCCGCTGCCGCGAGATGTTGCGCGGCGCAGAGTCGCATTTCCGCTTTGTAGGCTGCACGGATTTCTGGGCGGCAGCTGCGGGCTAGTCGGACTTGCCAGGGGCGATCGGGAGCTGGTGCGCGGCGGCGGTGGCGGCGGTACTCTTCTGGCGCTGGCCAGCTGCAACAGCTCGGCGTTCCGCTCCGGCACCGGTGGCTTCTGTCCAGGCAGGAAGCCCTGCGGCAATCCTGGCAGGCCCGGTTGTTGTTGCGCCGCTTGCTGCTGCATCGTTGGCTGCTGCTGGTGATCTTGCAGTGACAATGCTTGCAGCCTAGCGATAGGTGGTGAAGTGTCGGTGTCCGAACTCGAGGGGTATGAATGAAGACGACGAAGAGTGCCACTGGCGCCCGGCACCATACCGGGTAGACCCATCAACCCGGCAGAAGGTGGAGGCGCGGTAAGAGCACCGCTCGATGAATCGATGCTGCCCTTCCGGCCAATGTCGCTGATATTAGGCGCGCGACCGTGAACGCCAGTAGTGGTCGCTGCAGGAACGCCCGTAGTCTCTCGAAGGCTGGAAGCGCGGCCTACATCAGCCAGAAGTGCGTTAGAGCCCGGGTGCACTGACAGGCCGCCGGACACGTGGTGATGACCCATCTGCGAGCCTGGTCGTGAGAAGGTCTGCAGCTCGTCTAGCAGAGCGTCGAGTGCGTTCTCCGGACGCTGCTGATGGTCGGCGGATGGCTCGTGAGGGTGGCCCCCTCCCCCGAGGACGCCCGCTGACCCCACGACAGTGCGTTCCGCTGGCACAGGGGCAGCTGCCTGTTCGTTCAGACACGTAGAATCAACAAACTGATCAAAAAGAAAGTCGTCTCGCTACCGTCCAGTCGGGACGGCATTTGCCGCACGACATCACGCCAGCATCGTCCTCTTTCGAGAGGACAAAACCGCTAAATGCGTCCTTTTTTTCTGCTGGCGCGACGCTCCTCGGCATCGGGGAGATCGTGCTTTTTTTATGTAATTGCGCTCTCGCGCAGGTGTCAGAAGAAGCATCCTATATAAGAGTGTCATCGTGGACTCGCTGAAATCTCCGCGAGTTTTATGTTGTGTTTTACGCCGAAAGACAGTGAATGTGTGCTGTGATGTACACCGATACATATACATACTTACGCGTGTAGAGATATGATATACATACAGAGACATGTGCAGATAAATATACAACGTTATATATAGAACGTATAGAAAAAAATTCCGAAAATTTCACATCAATTATTTACACTCGAGTATATGTGCAGAGACACACTTTTACATTGGATATTTCGTTCAGTGCAGACAAATATTGATCAGTTTAATATTGTATTTACGTTCAGTGTACATATATATAGATATATATATATATATATATTACAATACATTTGTTTAAAATGTGCTGTCGCTATAGGGATGCTTTTTCTGACAACGAGAGCAGTGATCATAGAAAGTGGCGCGTCTCGATGCAAATAATGAAATTCGAAGATAGGTGAACTACTGATGATGCTCGCGCGCGACATAAATTCATACAATGGCTTTCGTGTATCGATGTATCATTATCGCACATGTAATTTTTTATTTTTTTAATAAGAATTTAGTTTAGTTAATAGATCAGTGTGATAATAAATTTCTTCAAATAGTTCAAGTTATATCATATTTTTATGCTATGTAAAAAGTACAATATTTTCTTGTTTGTTACATGTACAAATACATAACGATACACGAGATATAATTGTTTGCGGATACATTTAATACCATATCTATGATTTTGAATATTCAAAATGATTATGCTGCAACACGATATATGCGATTGAAATGATGATACACGTGATACGCAATTCTCGATTCAATGATTTTGCAAGCGTTGTAAATACGACAGAAGCAGCTGTCGTTAAAAAAAAATGTTATCAACTGTCGCACAAAAAATATTTCAGCGCGAAAACGCATTTCGACACGCCACGATCGTACGATCGAAAGATCGCGAGTCGAATTTCGTTTTTTTTTCCTTCTACATCATGCGTGCGTAGTAATGTGCGAATAATGTGCATGCGTAATAAATTGTGCGTGAAAAGAGACGATGATGGTCGAAGGAAAAGTATGAGGGTGAGACGATGAGTGTGATACGAGAAATAATGACGACTTGCGCAAACGCAGAATATATGTGGTGAACGAAGAAAGTAAAGAGAAAGAGAAAAGGGAGAGGCGCGAAATGGACGAAAGAGAAAAGACTGAAAAAGAGAAAGAGAGAAATAGAGAGAAATAGAAAAATAGAAAGAGAGAGAAAGAGAGCGCAATGATGAGTCGTGAATCGCAGTAAGTGAACGAAAAAAAAAAAAGACATACAATCGTAAGATATAATTACGTAAATATGATTAATTCCGTTAGATAGTTACCTGCGGTCGGTTATACGTTTTGTGCGTGCGTTGTGCGTGTTACAAGTCAGTACTCGTTTGGGGCTCTTTTACATTTGGCATCGATTGCTGTCCGGTATTAGTCAACTTAAAAAAACAGAGAAACCAAAAATCAAAAATCCGAGGACAGAGGTCAGATCGCGCGCGGAGAAAAAAAAAGAAAACTAGTACGCATTCCGTCGTTTTTTGAATTAACGGAAAGAGTGTTCGTGCCGCGATTTGTGCGAGATAAATCAGGGTAAATCGCGAAGGCAAGCGAGAACCGAAAAGTATGTTTAAAATGTTCACATTCTTAAAATATCGGCTTAAAATTGTATGCACATTTTTTTACAATGTTTTTTAAACGACTCGTTTTAAAAGAAAGATTTTTCAACAAAAGTGTTTAATCAGAAAACAGACTCTTAGAAAATTGGTGTCAAAAATAATTATTCGCATTTATGTACAATCACTGAATATCGTGTTGTGTTATCAGTGATTTCGTCTCATGGTGGAGCGATCACCCCGACTGACCTCACATTTCGTACGATATTCGTTTATCGTTCGCGATTGACATCCGATCTCGCGGAAAAGCTGAAAAGGCATGGCGCATCGCTCGGGCATCGACTTATCGTGTCAAAACAGAATTTTTAATTAGTAGCATTAATTGGATCCGAAGTAAAAATCGTCACGAGCACATCAAAAATTTCGAACATCGTGATGCTGGCACACGTGCCGTAATATTGAAAAATCCGCAATAAAATATTGTTCTCGCGCGAAAAAGAACAGAGATACTTAAAAAACAAAAATAAAAACTTAAAAAAATAACGTGATTTTCAAAAACTTTAATTGCGTAGCCGTAAACCACTCGAGCAAATAAATTAGGGTAGCGTAAATGAAAACAAGTGCATACGAAGTATTTGGTAGAAGTAATTAAACGTAGCGATATTTCTTGTTGTTTAAAACAGAGGTAATCGGGGTTTTACTAATTTTTTTTTTTTTTTTTTTTTTTTTTTTTTTTTTTTTTTTAATATCTTTTTCTTTTTGACAAGAAACATCGCTAAAAGTGAACGTTTTCCGTGTATATGATTATTGTTCACAAATTTTCTTGTTCGAAGTAAAAAAGTAGAACACATCGGTGAAGATTGTAGTGCCCATGCCGATGATTGAGGTGCACAAGAGATGTAGATCGCAATTACACCAAGAGAGAGAGACAAGAATTCGTTTTTCTTACCGAATCTGTTGTTCACGAAATTACGTACGAGTACGCTCGTCGATGCCCGCAACAACGACGCCGCCGACCTTCCGTCTCGGAGCAACGGAAAGCTTACCGCACAATACAGTTAGCATGCACGTTGAAGACGCGAGTTAGAGAAAAAAAATACATTAAAAAAAAAAAACAGATATGTGAAGAAAAAACGGCGGAAGCGTTTTCTCTCATGCAGAACATTCATGCGCGTGTCTATGCGAGAATTGTATAACATATTACATGTATATGTAATGTATGCGCGCACTGTCATACGTACACACGTATACACACACATGCCACATGCCACACGTTACATACAGAACGTGCCTAATACTTGACACTCTAGATATGTAAAAATAAAAACAAAGAAAAAAAACAAACAAAAGTCCGAAAACAATAAAGTGGTCAATATATACATGAAAATATAGAAAAGAAATATCAGGACCAATCAAAAAATACATAGAAGAAACCTTCAGTCCAACCCTCTTATAGTAAGGCAATATATTAACGGACTCAGACTCATATAGATAGATACAGATATAATATATATAGAGAGAAAGACAGATATATGATGAAATAGACACAGATAGAAAAGGGAAGGAAAAACGAGAGAGAGAAAAAGAGAGAAAGAGAGAAAAAGAGAGAAAAAGAGAAACAGGAGCATACGTAATACATATCGGTTAAAAAGTGTGTCCGATGGATGATATACATATACACGAGATAAATGGTGAAAAGACAAAGAAAGAGAGAGAAAGAGAGAGAGAAAGAGAGAGAAAAAGAGCAAAGTGAGATGGAAATGTGATGATGACGATAATGATGATGAGTCTCGCACGTGGGTGGGACACGCATATATCGAACGTGATGTGAAGCGCGATGACGCTTGATTTGATCGGTGAGAACGAAGGAGGAGATCGTGATGGCGAATTGTCGACAAAAACATGTACTAAGAACGACACAGCGTAGAAAAAACCAGACAAGAAGCCCAAGTATTGTTACAAATTATAAAGTGGAGAAGGAACTAATAATTAAATTTCTAGAGATATTTTACACGTCAGCGTATAGACACGGAATGACCTCAAAATCGCACTTCATATTTCACGCAGCAAACAGTTTTAATTAATATAACATGTTATTATTATATGACGTTTAATTAAATTTATCATTTAAATTCCAGTTTTAATATTGAGTTTACGAGGAACCATTGTAAAAATTGTGAAAAATGAAGATTTTATTAAACTAAAAAATGCATTCACTTATTATCATTATTTACATTCACCGAAAAATTGTTTAATGTGTTTAAAAATTACGCGATGAATATGAGCAGTTTTGCGGTCATTCCGTAAAGACAGATGCACGTTTGCAATGGCAAAGTAAGTTTTTCGCGAAATATAATACCGATATCTCTCGGAACTGGAACAACTAATATCATTTTGCTAGTTGCTCATGAGATAAATATAACGTTTTTTTTATGCCGCATATATTAGTTTCGACTTTTAAGTATGTAATATTGTTGTTCTTGTTCCGAGAAGTTAGTGTGTCCTATGGTCTCTCGTCATTGCATTTTAGCTGCATTGATGGAGGCGAATCGACACTTGCGAAATTTACAAGTGATATAAAGAAGGCATGCAAAAGACATGTCAATTTTGCAAGTAGACTTTCGATGTGTATTCGATTTTTTTTCAAATTATCTTGGGAAGATATATTTTTAGAAAAAAAATTAATTTGTCAGAAAATTGTTACAATGCAATAAGTTCTTTGTTCATAATTTTTTCAAAAAATATAAAATTCTAAAGATTGGCAGGATGTGTGTGTGTATGTGTGTGTGTTCAAAACTTAAAATGTCTCTTTCAGAGAATTTTTGTATTAAAAACTTAATTTATAGAAAAACTCAATGAATTCCTCTTGAAATTATATTGTCGAATTGCAGATAATTACAGAATTGCAGATTATTTTAATATTAAAAATAAAAATTCTTTAGAAATAGAATAAACGTTCATGAAAAGAATTTAGCGAGTTTCGATTCGCACTCGCATCTCTTGCACATGTGCGCGTGAATGTGTAGAAATACTTGTAAAAAAAAGTGCACCCGTGAGTAATAATAATGTCTCACTCTACAATGCAATTAATTTCATTTGCTATATACAAATTTAATTTTTTATTCTGCATAACGAGTTTATTTATTTTGCTCGCGCGCATGTACACACAGAAGTGTATATGCAGACACGCGTTTTTTGTGGTGCAACGGGAACCGAAAATCTCTTCGATTCTCGTTGCACGCGTTATGACGAGATACACAACAGGAGATATATCCGCTAGAACGATTAATTGTCATCGAATCATATACGTATATATACATATACATATGTACAGGCTGCTGAGCGGCAGCAATTCGTTGTTCGACAACCGCGAAGAAACGCGAAGGGTTGCGACGATCAGAACATAAGGGTTTAGACGCGATCGTTGTGCGTCGAGTGTGACCTCTCGTCGTCTCGTGAAGATCGGCGGTTATGACGAGGTGAGACAGAGAGAAAGAGAGAGAGAGAGAGAGAGAGAGAGAAAAAGATAGAGAAAGACAGAGAGAAAGAGAAAGACAGAGTAGGGAAAAGCCGATGGAAAAAAGAAGGCTTACAATTGTTAGCACAATTATACACGGGACAGTTATCTCTGTGAGATGCACGCACACGTGCCATCTAGTGACACGTCTCGAGAAATCCAATATAAATCGTGAAAAAATAAATATCGAAGACGATACAGGCAGAGGACAGAGGAAAAGGAGCGAAAGATGAGACCTTACTATAAGAAGTGGATTGGAGCGAGTGTGTCTGACGAGGTAGGTCGCTACTACTCGCGCTTTATATGTCGTCGACTGTTTTGCATCGGCGATGGCGATCTAAACATCGAAATGTTGTAAAACTTTGCTCAGTTCTATTTTCGACGTTACAAACTTGCAAAAATACGCGCACACACGTTTCATATTTGTGTACGCGCGTATCTTTACGAATATATATACAAATTCGTCGAAATTGAACAATAAAGATTATTTTACTATTAATATTAATTTAAAGGTTATTAAAGAAATATATTGTTATAGAAAATAAACACTTCGAGAAATATATATATTTTACATTTTTTTTCTTATGTTTTTGACCGTTTTTTTTTTTAATACTAAACCGTTTAAACCGTTTTAATTTAATAAATGTGCGTTAAATTATGTCGCCGATGATGCAAAACGACATTCGCCGATGCTCGACGAGCGAAAGCGCTCTTTCTTTATCTTTCGCTTCGAATCGGCAAGGGCGATCTCGACTAGTTGGAAAAGTTTGCGCGGATGATTGAGAGAAAACCAAGGAGGAGAGAAAAACGTTATAAATATATTGTATATATATAATATAGTAATATATTGGTAAATGTATATAGGTATATTTTGCGAAAAAGGCCAAGTGAGAGCGCTAAAATCAAAGACGTGTAGCACGTAGCATAGCAGAGACTTAATGAAGGTTTGCTTTCGTCTTTCGAATCGGCTAAGAGACTAGCCAATTCACATGTCTGCGTAATGTGTGTGCGTGTGTATATGTGTTTTGTAATTATATATATATATATATATATACGTGTCACTTAACGTCTTTCCGCGAGAATTTTGGTACAAATTTATTTGATCGTAAAAGTCCGGATAAGAACTTGTTTTCTCATATCGGACACAGGCACTAGAACGTAGCAGAATGTTTCGAACGGTCTCAAGCAGAAAAGTGTGAAGCTATAGGAAATCAATAAAGTGCCAAGTAATCTTAGAACAGAGAAATCGCGTGGCGTTTCTTATGCCTAACTTCGCGATTCTTGTATCAGTGCGCTTTATGGAAAAAATAAAAAAACGTGCAATAGATTTAAGCAGACTTAACAGGCCAGAAGAAGTGACATCTCTGAGATGTCACAATTTAAAAAGAAATAGCAGTATAAGATATAAGGCAGTATAATAATAATATATTGCATTAAATATATCGATTTAAATATGCATTTTGTTGTATGTTTATCGATAATATGAATTGTAAGTAAATATTTCAGAAGTTGTAATGAGAGTGTGTGATGATACGCACATTTCGCACATAATTAAAACTGTTCTATTCTAACCGTTGCTGTTACATTACAAAACTTAATAAAGTTAAAGACAAAATATTGAATTAACATACATACATATGTTATTTAAATAGCAAACGCTAATGTTCACATATAATAAAAGCAAAAAGTTTATTTAATGTTGAGAGTTTTAAAAAATCCATTGCGAGATTTTCTAGTCATTAAAAGTCGCCTATATCTATTGCACATTTCGGCTTCTTTCTTTATTGCATATCTACAAACATCTGCCAATCTTGAGACAACTAAAGACAGCTAATTAAGAATTGCCTGTGCACTTGTCGACATTCTCAAATAAATTTCAGATACGAGAAAAGAGAAAATATTTGTCAATTTTCATTTTTTTTTTCATGAGATAGAGTAACACAGGATAATAAAAACAAGAATGTAGCCATTTAAAAACTAAAAATCGAAGAGTCGAATAAAAATGACATTCGAACAAGCATGTCGATGTTATGAGACTAGAATATAGAATGTCAAATGACTGTGACACGTGTGTAGAAAATCAAAAACTCTCGCTAGACCTACTCCGAAGAACTTTGCGAAACTGCTACAAATTTCTCAAGTAAAATTTAAGAGAGTTAGACATAATTAGAAAGCAGAAGTGAAAATATCTATTTTGATATCAAATGTTTGCAAAGAAATCTTCAATTATGTTTTATATTTATCTTTTACATGTAGACAAAAATCAAAAATTGTTTCTAGATAAAATTTCAACAATTTTTAGAATAATATCTTATACTATTGTACAATAGAATAAAAATTGTGATATGATACATATTTTACAAGTTTATATAGAAAGAAAGAGAAATTGCGAACTATTTTATATAAATTGTAGGAATTGTACATACAGTGAATTGTGTATAGAAATACATAAATGTCATAAACTACAGGATGTAAAAGAGAAATTTTTGCTTTCGCAGTGTGTATACATCTATAATAATAGATTGCAGAATTTAACGAAGTGCTTCGGAGTAAAAGGGTAAAAATTATCGGACAGTATGACGACGTGTATGTTGCATATCGAATATAAATATAAATATTTGTGTGTGGTATGTGTACATATGCATGTGTGTATGTATAATATATATAATATATATAAACAGTAAAGAGAATATAATAATAATAATAATGATAATGATATAATAATAGAAATATAATATAAACGGTATAGTTCTTTATAATAGTAATAATAATTATAATAATTTATAAGTATGAATAAGTAAAAATTTACTCGTGACTGGTCTGTATGGCCTCCTTGAAGTTAGTACTCCACTTCCAGCCATACTAAAAAATTAATATCACTTTCACTATCCGTGTTAAACTGCAATTTTTTTCTTAATTGTTTTGGTTTTACATTTTTAATTTCTTAATTTTTTTTTTACATAAAATAGCTTGCGTAACCCGCGTCGCTTGTGATTTTTTGAAAAGAGAGAGAGACAGAAAGCTTCCGACAAGGAAACCTCTCTCACGTTGCTTGTTATCAGACGCGTCTCGGGAACGACAAGATCGGTGTGCCGTCAAGACAAATTTATCGGATACCCGATGGAAAAAAAAATAAAAATAAAAAGAGATTGCGACGCAGATTTCCGTCGTTACATCACAACTAACACTCATGAATGATCTGACAAAACATCGTGATTGGTGTCGTCGAAGATGAGAACAAAACTGATCTGTGCTCTACGCCACGGGGCGATTTCACAGCTCTTCTCACCTCTTGCGCATTTTTTATGAAACAACAAGTTTGTATACTTTTGTTGTTTTATCGCAGCGAGGATTCTATCTGTATTGCGAGAAGCGACACAAGGCGAGGCTGCAAGATCGCTTTGTGGAATAATAGGACAGTGTTTGCTAAATAATTCGGAAGTATATAGTTAAGCAACGCGACGTTTGAGCGAATGTTGCACTCTTTAACTAATTTTCGAATCGCTCTCGAAACGAATGAACGACGATGAGAAAAAACAGAGAAAGAGAGAGAAAAAGAGAAAGAAAAAAGAGAGAAAGTAACTCAAAAAGAGAGCCAGGGAGAGGAAGAAGCTCGAGACAGCCGATTCGAGCGATTCGATTCTCCCAATAATCATTGAACGGTAAGCATCGACGACTACGAATGTTTTGTCACACCATGCGCTAAATGTATAAAAAATATCTATACTATCGGGACACACAGCAAACATTGAAAATATTGGTTTTGTGGGTAATAAGGTGGATGGGTCCATATCACAGAGAAAGAGAGAGAGAGAGAAAGAGAGAGAGAGAGAGAGAGAGAGAGAGAGAGAAAGAGAGAGACATAAGTTGCAGGAGAGTTGCGTTTTTGACTTCCGCCGAACGCTTTCATATGCGGTGCTAGATCGTCGCTTCGTAAAAATGAAAGTCGTTGAAAAATCTTAAATAATGACAAAATCTCGGAAAAAGGTAAAGGAAAGAGGTAAAGATACGCGAGCTCGAAAAAGAAAGAAATAGAGATAAGGAGAGAGAGAGAGAGAGAGAGAGAGAGAGAGAGAGAGAGAGAGAGAAAGAGAAAGAGAGAGAGAAAGAGAATGAAAGAGAAATAGAAAGATAGAAACAGAGCCATCATTGTATTTCGCGTTCGGTCAGCACTGTTTGTTTCCCGGGAGGATCGTGTGTAGCGAAGAAGATGGCAACAGAAAGGCTTGATGGTATTTCACACGTGACCGAGCGGAAATAAAAGACACTGGACCGTTTCCTGAATGGAGATCGTCGCCGCTGCGAGATAGTACTTGCTAAATAGGTTTTTCAGCGTCAGAGCGATAAACAAAGATTTTCCTGTGTGAATGTCGAAAATTTAATGGAATCGTGTTGTAATGCGTGTTAAATTTTCGCGCGCGATAACGAAGCGCAATCGGAAACGCAACATTATTTGTAATACGCTTTCGATGAAAACTACGACTTAAACCGAAATAAATAAATTTCTATAAAAGTTTTGTTTTTACAAAAAAAAATTTCAAAACTAACGAAAATAAGTATATTCACGTTGAAATATGCACACATCACATACACAAGTGACAGAAGTTCTCAAGATATGTTTCGCACAAATGTACTTGTGAAGAAACAAAGCGATCGTTAAACTGTTCTTGAGAAAGGATTTACATCAGATACCGCATTGTCTAGTCTAGTAGTTCCGGAATAGCTGGCAGTGTAGTTAAAACTAAAACCGCGCATTACGACGATTATTTCTTAATGACAGCGAAAGATCTCCAGCGAATAAATCACTGTCAATTTGTCATTTGGCAGTGAATTAATCTGTCTTTATGTTTGTAATTTTGCGTCACGCGAAAATGCTTGTGAAATCGTGCATCGTGCAATTTTGAAGTTGCGTCTGATTGACAGTTCCGCATTCATTTACATAATTCATTAGCGGAAGCGTGAATTGTTCTCGGCAAAATCTTGCAACTGTGCGTTACCTACAGCTTGTTTACCATGTAAATAATTGTACAAATTATATTGTTATTTGTTGTTGGCCAATTGTAATATACAACATAGATGTTGCAAACCTTTGAAGCGTAACGCCGACACTAATTAATAACATCGCTGTCCAAAGATTTATTACTAAATAAGTTTACCTAACAAAAATTTTTCAATCGTGGAATTGAAGCGTAAACTTACATATGCCAATGTATCGTCGTAAATGTATCTTCGTTGATTTGACAATTATCGTCACCTTACTTGTCTGACTATGTCGTTGTTTCATTTATCACTTCAAAATAATAAATTAATACGCGCAGTAGCTTTTCTTTAACTCAAATTTAAATTTCAAAACTAATCTAATCACATAAAAATGCTCATTTTATTAAATATTATGCAGAAATATATTTTTTTAATGCCTTTTCAACATAATGTAACCAGCACATGAGAGTAAGCAAATTCAAATTTAATAATTTTACTAAAGATACGCGCAAAGATATATCTCAAATATCGCGAATAAAACTTCTATATTTAATCGCCAATTGTAATATATATATTGATAACACAATTTCACTGTTTGTGGCAGCCAGGATACATGCATATTATAATTTTACAGCGCGACTGTTCGATTTTACGATGAAAATATCAAGCTCTACGCGCGACACAAGTCATAATTTATGATCCTATCGCACACGCGGTGATATATGTCGAAACTTTAATTAACAATCAGGCACAGTCAGACAGAGTTTATAATGACGTCTATTTTCGGTTCGTGTGGTCTCGCGCATTGCAGCGATTTATATTAGTTATGTAATCCGCACGTCACAAATGTGCGCGTTATATATATATAATATAAAAAAAGTTATACATTATACATTATACGTATAACTATACAATATTATTACGACGTAGATGTGTGTACGAATATGTACGCAGAGAAAGACAGAGATAGAGAGACAAGTGTATTTTACGTATATGATTATAAGACATTATTTATATATATTATATGTACCAGAACAAAATCTCTATATCACTCGTTGCATGCGCTTGTATAGCATATGATAACAGGGATTACGGGGGTAAGCGGTGGTCGGAGAATAGTAACACGTCTCACTGCAAAATACCATATCGGCTTACTTATGTGGGACAAGAAAGATCTACGTAAGCGTGGAGTGAATCTGATCGACGCTCTACTTTGTTGACAGGTAGCAAATGTTGCCGTCGTGATAAGAGAGTATTTGGTGAACGAATTCGCAAAGGTGAAATATACAAGAAGCTGCGATGGGCACAATTCTAGTTTTCCGCATTTAAAACTATAACGGATAAAAGTCAATTTGTCGAATCAAGAATTTGCGTGTGTGTGTGTGTGTATGTGACTATTTTCTTTAAAAATTATATAAATTATTATTTTATTCAAAAACCACGGAAATTCCAGAAGAAATGTCTTTATTTGATAAAAGCCATTTTAAAAACTGTTTTGGTAAAATAAAATATATTCTTACGGTTTCTTCAAAATTGACAAATGTAACCGCTGATTAAATAAAGTAAATACTTTTCAGCACAGCTTTATATAATATACATAATAATTTGCAATAATTGTAATCCACTAGATAAATTACATATATGTTACCGTCAATATGTGGTACATATAATAAAAAAATTCTAGAAACGACACTTTCAATACTTTCGTACTTTCTTTGGCTTTATAAAAGCCAGCCATTTCTGTAAATACATTTAATAATATTGTACCACACATATTACACATTGCTTCCGGAACGCGTCGCTTTCTTACAGTAGCGAATCGTGTGCCCATCTCCTACCGAAAGCCAATGTTCCGATCACCACGGATCAGAGAGTATGTGCCGTGCCACTCGCGATAAAGTGTGCCACACGACAAAATGTGCACGCAACGAAGGAGGGATGTACGAGGAGATTAGGATATCTAGTTTTTTTTTTCTAGTTTTTCATTTTCAATCGTCGGAAAAATCCGACTCGACGATTCCCATGTACTTTCGAGGCGAATGACTCCTATCAGAAATCATTGACGTCCGCGATCGAATCTCTATCCCGATTATACGCGTGTTCTCAACATAAAAGGACTCTTGCGATCAGAACGCGATTCGAAAGAAATCTCTTTCAAAGAATCTAAGTCCCGGGAATCTAATCGAGATTCGTGCGCGATTCGCAAATTCCGCGACTAATCCGAGTTTCCACAATCTTCCTGGATTTTTCTTCTTCCTCCTCTTCTTCTTCTTCTTGTTCAAAAAGAGGGATAAGGAACGTTCAAGCGTGACACGAGGGTTTGTCGAGAAGACCACGGGAATATTTCATGCAACGGGTGAACGTTTATGGAATCGGGAATAGAGAGGTGCGTTTTACGGGATGCGAAGAAGGAACCGGAGCGGGACACCGTTTGAAAGGGTTGGTTTTTGATAGAAGGTAGATAGACAGAAAAAAGAAGAGAGAGAGAGAGAGAAAGAAAGGTAGAGTGAGATAGAAAAGAGAGAGATAGATAGATAGATAGATAGATAGAGAGAGCGAGCGAGCGAGCGAGCGGGGCAATGGAGCGGTTACCTTGGAATGCTGTGCCGTCGTCGGTGTTATCGGTGGCGTGTCCTCGGCATCTACGCTCGTTGCGTTTGGTAATCGCTGCTCTTGCACCGACGCCAAGCTAAGCGGGACAGAAATCAGAAACTCTCAGTAGAGAGAAATATTTTTAAGCATATATTTTTAGAACAATTTTGTTATTTGCCAGATATTTGTAACTTTTCTCTCTGCGCAATTTCGATAATCTTTCGCGATTATTTTATCGAAGTTGAAAATATCCGTTGAAATGTGTTCTTCCAATTTCAATCATTAATGTGATTTTTAATTCGACGAATTCCATCGTTTTAGTAATATCGCGGTGACACTCCGAAGATGTAAAAAATCATACCGTTTGAGCGTTACGAGTGTGCCGGTCAGTTTCTTGCAACGTTTTAACGCAGATTCTAGTCGTTCGGGTTCTTCTTTGAGGAACTTTTCCTCGCGCACCACTTTCTCCATCTCGGAGCTCAGAAAGCCCTTCATGCCCTCTTGCAAACTCGGGAAACGTACTTTCAGGTCGGCCACAGTTTTGCTGGAGAGGAGAATATTATATTTCCGAATGTAAAATATTATTACAAAAGAACTAATTGACACTCGCGCGATATTTCGCGCCGTGTAACGAACAGATTAAATCGCGCGATGATGACAACAGTCGCGCACAAGTAAAATTCGACTTCGTCGTCGACGCGCGCACACAGCTTACCTGGATTTACTCAATATCAAAGCCATGTTCTCCACATCCGACATATTGACACGCGTCTTTCTATTGATCACGTTGCCGCGAAGCTCCTCCACGTTGCTCTCCAGCTCGCTGAAATTCGCAAACGTTCGTTAGCAATCCGGACGCAACTTCAGAATCCGCCTGAAGTGCCTATGATACTCACGTGAGATCTTTTTCCAGCCTTAACATCTCCTGCTTGTAGAGGTCCTCCTCGCGGCTCAGTCGATTCCTCTCCGCGTCCCCGGCCGTCCAAACTGCGTCTCCTCCCGACTTGAGCATCGCCCTGGCAACGATATAATCAAGTAAATCTAGACATCGTCGAATACGTATATATATATCCTAGTTTTAACATACATATGTACAGAAGTATATCGATCATAAATTATATTTATTATTATTCTTTTTTTATTCGCGCGTTGTCGTTTTACATAAAAATTGTTTGAATATTTCGGTGAAACGATTGTCGAAATTAATCACCTGATCGTGATGAATGTGTCCCAAATGGTTTCGCGCACCGAGTGAGCCTGCGCTTGCGACATGCGTCTCAAATTTCTCACTTCCTGCCTGAGATCCTTCGCTTTCTTCTGAAGTCCCCTCAGCTGATTGTACATCTCCGGTGTGAGCGCCAAGTCCCTGTACACGTACTGGCCGGCCACCAGCGCGGCCGGTTTCGGCGGTGGTGTCGGTTTGTGCCTGTCTCGCTCTGTAATTCGTCATTCGACGCGTAAGAGACACGTCTCCCGCGAGATTTCCGCAATTTGCGTGAAACACTTAAGAGGATTTAAGCTCGGCTCCGCTCTTCCTTCGGCGCGAACAACATTCGAACGTTGTTGGAAATAATATTTTATCAGTTGTCTTTAATAACAAATTACGTTAAAGAAAAGAATCGAATGTTGTTTTTCTTATGTCGTCTAAGCTATTGATTGAAACGATCGTTTATCTTTTCCGCATTTTTCTCAGCTGAACGTTTCCAGGCAAAAAACATAACGAGTGAATTCTGGGACATATCCTATCTCGCGTTTTACTAACTGAAGTTGCGAAACGCTCGCCGATTGAACGGCGGCGACACGATTTGCCGGCACGGCCGCGGCATTTCGAGACCGGCACAATCGGCTGATTAAATTTGACGTTCGCCACTCGACGTTGATGCTGATCATCGCCGTAATAGTTTCGCACGATAGAAGAGCGGGGCTCGGTAACGAGAGGATAGGACAGTTAAATGGGTTCGGCGACAACACAATTTTACTGTCACTTTTATTGCCGCGTTTTTATTGAACGGATGACGAAAGGCACGGCAAGAGCGGAAGAAGGACACAACGAATGACCTAACCGGCGGATGAAGATATCGTTGGTCTTTCCGAGTGATGAATCGCGTGTATGCGTATGTTCGATATATGCGCGTGCGACGTATCGTTTTGCGATACGTAACACAACTTTGCTGCTGTACGCGCGAAAACGTTTTGCATGAAGAGCGTAATTGTCTCGCGCAAAGCGAGATGTCTCGGTCGTGAATCGCACCGATACTTTCAGCGACAACGGAGTCGAAACACACATTGCGATTGTAATTTCCTCCGGCGTCCACGCGCTTTTCAATCAAATTTCTCCCGACATGACTCCCGCGTGAATTTTCTCACACTCATCCAGACATGGAATAATAGGTATACACCAGTAAACGTCCATTGAATCCACTTTTTTGCGTGATTAGAACAATGCAATTTGCAGAATCCAATCGAAATTGATTGTTGTCCTGGTCTAACGGACAATCCGAGACAATTCTAAGCTTTTAGAGACGCGCGACGTAAGAAAATGTATTTACAAAAATTCCAGATACTCCTCCACAGATTGCATCTTGGCGAAAATACTTTTATTCGAATTACGATTATAAATTTGTTAAAGTGTTTTTTGCGAAGAGAAAGGGGAATATTTTGAAAGTCGACGGATAAATGCGATATTAGATTACACAAAAGAATCGGATTATCTTCTAATTTGTCACAGCTTCACTGTGTAATCATCCGGTGAAATTGGACAGATTTGCGCCGCGCGTACGACTTGCGTGAGACAATTCCAAATAAACTGATCCCGTGATATGCAACGTGACAGTGATAAGCAACGTCGTTCCGGCAGCGGGCAAATAAAAGTACGAGCTCTCCGACATTCGAATCGGATGAATAAAGGATGCATTCTCGCAGAGCGGGATGAGAGAGGGTGGCCGTAAGACGGATGTATCGTGACGCTTTCGAGTGATCGGCAGCGGCAGATATGCGGCCGTGATAAATCGCTCCGGAGAGAGAGGAACGACAATCGCGCGATATCACGCTCGGGCGGAAATTTCAGCGAAACGAAGAAACATATTTGTCACAAAAATGTCCTATAAAATAATGCAGCATAAATCGCGCGTCTCGCGTCCCGTGTGTGTTATTCACGCGAGATAATGCTCGATCTTGTTCGTCGATACGATGATACATGAATGGCATAAAGAAAAGGCTACTTCGATAATCATCCGGCACATATGAGAGAGAAGCATGATTCGTAAATAAATAAAAGTGAGATATATGTGTGTGTGTGTGTGTGTGTGTGTATCTCACGATCGGATGAAGTCGCATGCAGACTCTTTTGCCGCTTGGGCGTAACTTCGAGAAGATGGAAAATCTCAGAGAGAAAATTCGATCCAATCGAATGAATATATCAGCGCTTATTGACTGCTGAATATGATTGATATGAAGAACCACGGTTTTCAAAGTAACTTCTGCGAGGTGCGGTAACACGCACTTATTTCGGATGAGTTTCACATCAAAAAAACATGCAAACTCGCTCGTACGTAGCGCTTGCTCGTGCAGTTCCCATTTCCGTCTGAGATCTGAGGTCTGTCCCGGGTTCCTCGGCATACCTTGAAAATCGATTTAAACGTGGAAACGAACACATTAACTTCATTTAAAACCTAGCAACGTCGACGTGCAGCGCTCGTCTCAGCTTTTTTTTTTTTTTTTCTTTAGCGAGAGAGTGAACTTACAATCTTCCGGTGTCCTCCATACTGGAGTCGTCCCAAGAGAGACAAATAGAAATGGAAGAGAGTTCGAAACGACGGAACGGACAAAAAGAAGAAGAAGATTCTATCAAAGGCTTGAAACGACGCTCGTTATGAGTAACATATACATATAAAACACGGGATAAGACACAGCGTGACACATAAGGGAAGAAGCATAGACGCTAGAACTGGAACTATTCGGATGAAACACGGTGTGTTTCTCTATTTTGCGAATTGTAATATCAGAAAAATATTTTCAAATATCTTATACGAATTTAATATATTATAAAAGATTATTTCCGATTTTGTGTGTTGGATCATAATTTAAATTCGCAATTTTGTTTCTTCGAAATAATATCGTATTCTTCTCAGATATATAAAATAAAAATTTGCCGAGTAGTTCCATTTCTAATAAAAACAACGGGGAAATTTTACCTTGCGACGACATCCTCGGCAACGTGGAGGATTTGATTGCCGGTTTCGTAGGTTTTGTGTCCGCTAATCGTGGTAGGCATTGCAGAATCGTACGAGAAGGCGTTAGAGATTATCGTGTTAGTAGTTTTTTGTTAGCGAGACAGGATTGACATTTTCATATCATATATATATGATATGATAATTGTTTTTCCTATTGTGGAACATTGTGTCTAATTCCACAGAAATTTTTTATTTCTTTTTACTATTATTATTTTCACACGGTATACTTTAAGGCGCTTATTGTATACCAATCGTGGAAGTGGTGGAAGCAAATAATATTATATAATATTTTAAGCTTAAAGTCAATTTATTAAAATTAAACTTCTCATTGAATGAAACAAGAAAAATTTAATATCGTACAGGTAATGTTACAATATTTAACAGAACCATGTAATACAATCAATATTCTATCAATAATGAATTAATACCGTTTTTTCGTCAAAACTTATAAATCTCTGTTGCACAAATGTACAAAAAAAAAATCATCTAACGCAATTGCAAAAACCAAATATGATTCATGCTAGAAATTAACAAGAAAGAATTAAATCCGTAGATTCTGTAATTACATAAATTATTGCAACTCGTAGAGCAACGTTTCAATTAAAATCAGACTACATTGCTCGATATTACTGTGGGTAATTTCCATCCAATTAATACTTATTGCAAAATAGTAGTAAATTACGATGACCTCATTGTATCTTTCTTAAATCACTACAGCTTTGTCGCTCTGATTAAAAGAAAAATCTAAAATATCCAAAGAGATCTCGAGTAGATTGTAAAAAAATAGCGTTAAAATCTTAATAAGATACAACTTTTGTGACAATTTTGTTGTCAAAAAATCTACTCACGATTTGTCTTTAACATCTACCACTTCCTCGACAAGCAATCTGACGTGTGATTCAGTATTCTGGCCTTTACAGCGTGCTTAGCATACAGTTTGCATTTATGTGACGTGCGCTAGCCTTTACCTGTATGTTGCGGGGAATGCTGTTTGGGGGAGTTCATGTCTGGTGGCTCGTCACTGAAGGACACTGATTTTTCAAACGACACCGACTTGTCTGGAATAGGACGTTCATCAGCATAGTTTTGCGTGGTATATGTGCGTCAAGCGTTATAAGAAGCGTGAACGCAGCGCATTCAGCCAAATAATGAATTTCGATATAATGAGACGCACGTGTGCGCACACGTGTGATTAAAAACCAGTGCTGGCCTTAAAAATTATCGGTGTTCTTTCTCGCTCAATTGGAAACAGTTGTATCTTAGTCGCGTGTATTTTTATCAAAAATAAATATCTGTATTAAATTATTAATTAAATAGACGAAAGAAAATATTATAAAATATCAAAAACCAAATTTGTAAAATACATCTATTTTGTAAAATAATATTCAATAGCAAAAACGCAGGATTTTATGCAAATTCCGTTTCTACTGACGTTCTTACTGTTACGAGAGAGAACTGTTTTTCCGAGAGACGCGCCTTAAAGCCAGTACTGGATAAAACAATCACGACAGAGAGAGCGAAGACTTGTGTGTGCATCGTGCAAACAAAATTCGAATTTGATCACAAAGAAATACGATGTCTGAACAATGCAAATTCTATGTTTAAGACAAGAATGAAATCCGTTAATGAAAAACGGAAGGATGATTATTGAAACAAAAAAGGCAATTGTACGATTTTATCGATGGATGACTGTATCACAGAAAAGTAAGAAGCAAAACGAGAACGATCTCTGATGATCAAAATTAACAAAAGCTCGAAATTATTGATGCTACGTTGGAAATTGTTCTCGATAATGAAATAAAGATTGCATTTCGCGCAAATGGGAAAACAAATGATGAGGAACAATGTAGAGCAAGAGTATGGAATATATGGGACACGTGCAACGATGATAACGCAAGTGGCGAGAGGCGGCAATGCAGCGAGCATTCGCAATTGCATACATATGTAATATACAAAAGAAACATTATGTATATTGAAGCGCACCTTTGCCTAATTTTGGCGGTTTAACGTCAGTCCTTAAGTACGAGTCATCTGTAACGGCAGGTTGAGACACTTGAATTTTAGAGGACACGCGTTTAATGGCGGCAATAAAAAACGTAAAAGAGACAACGTTAAATATATGTATATATATAAAAATATATAAGATATATGCATAAAAATATACATATATATATATAAAAATATATAAGAGAATTTTATATATAGATAGATAGAAAGTATATATAGATAGAAAAATTGTAATATATAATAAATATATGTATATATAAATAAATATATATGTAAATATATATTTATGTAAGTAGAGCGGTTAATACAGTGATTCCGGAGGTGAATAGAAGATAGAAGAAGATGAGAGACACACCTGGCAGTGAGGCAGAGCTGGAGCTAGAGTGTTTGTCGAACTCGTCCCCGGCGCCTGGTGTGTGCGTTAGTCGGAATAACAAAGCAGTTGTACAGCAGGGTTTCAGGAGAGTTCAGTCCGTGAGACTACACATTGGCTTGGGCAACTATATGCCTATATTCAACTAAACTCCGAACTGAACTCAATATCCTCGGAAGAGTGTTTTCCGAGACTATCGCGCGTGTTTATACTATTTTTTTTTTTTTTTTTTGCTAACATGCAAATCTACGTTCGAGAAAAGGACTCGTCGATTCGAACAAAATGGATTGCATTTGCGTGGCCAAATTTGGTTAAACTAAGATTCGTGAGAAAGCTAATGTCTATTCAATTTAATTGCGAGACTACTGCAGAAATTTCTTTTATAGTTTTCGAGCTCTCAACTAAATTACAGATACATTATTAGCTTCAGTCTAGAAAGCTTTTGATCGATTGTTTGCTGAATTTTAATCGTATTTTTATGTGATCGTTCTGTTGAATTTTCTCTACCAATGCGTATTTCGGGATATTGTTATCTAAATAATAACGTCGAAATGCTAGCTTAAATTTTGGTTTGAAAACATGCTATATAGATATGAGTAATGGCATATTGTTGCTGGCTCGTAGCTCACGGCATAAATTCTTCCAATAACACATGTTTATCTGCATGTATGTATGCAACATATATGTATACGTATATGTACGTTTTATATCTAAAGTTGTGTTGTCACGGTGATGAGATTTATCTTATATGCGCGACAGGCGACCACGACGTTTATCACATAAATCGCACAACGGAAATGCAAAATAATATAAATACCAAGTATGTTCATCAATTTTTCATACGTACATCTTCCGTGCTTTTTTGTTTCTCATATATTTATTTCTATTTCTCTCTCATCTTACTTTTTGTTAGTATTACAACATTACAATTTAGTTGGTAAAAAAGTTAGTAAAAAAAACTTTCGTCTTCTTGGCATTTATATTGTTTTGCATCTCTTATTCACGATTGCGTAAATTGTAAAAGTTAACATGATGGCCCCATATAAAAAAAAATCGACGTAGCCGCCTTGCTTTTATAGTTATTGACTATCGATCCCGATGCGTTTGCGGCATGATGATGTTACTAAGAACCGTGGTTTCAAGATGTCTGATAGTGGTCGAAAGACGATGAAGTGGATAGATGAACAGGCACGGATGAAACGGACAGATGAATGTTAGTAGAGACTACTTTATGTAGGGCATGTCTAGCAGTCTCGTATGCTTCTTAGCTGAAACTATCTTAGTGAATTAAATGTGAATGCGCTAATTCTTTTTCTGTAAAATAAGCACTGAAATATAGAAGGAAGAAAATGTACGGTGGTATCGCTCTAAAAACGCTATCCTTCCTTAATTGATAGAAACAAAAATTCCCCAAAACTGAATTACAACTTGTCTTGTCTCAAAAGTGCCGACAATTATTTCGCATGTTTTGTTTAATAATTAATTGTCTATATTAATTGTCTATATTAAACGTAAAATTTGTATTTTCAAAGCTTTTGTAAAATTTCCGTAAAAATGTTGCTCTTTCAAGACAAGCCTCGTCTAATGACGAATTATGGAGAACCAAAGAGAATGATGTTACTGTGAAAGTGAAAATTGAAAGTACAGAAAGAAACCTAATAGAAGCAAAGCCGCCGAGTTTCGAGGAACACACGTACCTGCGGCTCTCGCGTAAGGATCTCGTCCTGGCGGGACCTGCAAGTATTCGCGCGGCGACGGGCTGGTGTGCGGAGCGTGTGTCAGAGCCTTCTGAACGAGTCCGGTCAGATTTGCCAGTTGTCTCTCCATGTGCTCCACCCTTATCCTGGTGACAGATAATTCTCGGTCAGAAAGAACACTATGATCAGTAATATCTATTGTCTAGCTCTAAAGAATCCTGAATTAATCTTCTCGGCAAATAACACAATACTTGGAAGCTGCAAAAGTGACGGCTTTGCATACAATTTGATCTCCTCTCTCTCTCAGATGATTCAATGTGTGATGAATATAATATATATTTAAAGGAATATAGAACACAAACGACAATAAGTAATAATAATAAAATAATGCAGTACATCACATAAAAAGATAAAATCATATATATAATAAATAATATAAAGCGAATTAGTGTTATGACAAATCAACAAAAGAATAATGACACACAACGTGTGTCGTGATTTTTAAATATCTGCGCTTAATCGATATTTCACTGAGCAATAACTTGTCACAGCAGCTTAAATAATGACATTATATAATTTGATAGATATTTTTTTACAACACACTAACAATAAAAATTGATGACAGATTGCATGCATATTATCTGTTTTCACCGGGAAAGTCACGAAACTTTTCTCGACGAAAAAAACTTATTTTTTTCCTTTGAATCCAAAAAAACTTTTATTCCGATCGAATGTGTTTCCGTCGGTGAAATCGGATATGAGTTACACATAACACGATGCTAATCACGTGCATCTATCGCTTCGCATGACAAGTGACAGCGGTGCCCAATCTACGTCACGGTGACAGTACATAAAATGATATACAGGGTGATATACGTGACACGCGGCGGATCAGATCGGTTATGTGATCCTCGGCGATCAATTTCGGTTGAATGTAACTTTTGTAAAGTTGAGGTAAAGCGAGTTTATGGCCGACGAGCATTCAGTGTTTCTCAGTTTTCCGATACATACGCACACACACACATACACACACTCGTTCCAACGTGTAATATCAATTCCGTCTAGAAAGTTTTCGCACGAGAATAGCTCGTGACAGCTTCCGAGTATCTTTGTTACTAAAAAATGATTGATCGCGAGTTCGGTAATAAACGCGCGCGAGCATATATCACGCGAAATTTTATTATAAAACATTGTATCACTAAACATCGAGAAAAATGTTCACACACCAATACAATCTACACAAGTTGTGAATGCAAAACGCAAATGTCTGAAAAAAAAATCATCTATGCTAATGCAGATTAAGAAAAAAATTTCCTGTGTGAGCGTTGCGCCTACACGGGAGCAATGGAGGATTAAATTCAGACAAAAGATATGTTAAAAAATATCTTCGTGATTTTGTATATTCACTTTTTGCGTGCAAGACACCCTGTATATGACCAATGTATTCTCGTCTACGACCGCTAGTCGGCATGCTGCATTCCACAGACTTGCAAAGTCATATATTTCTATATATATATACATACATATATATACATATAGTATATATGTATCATATATTCTTCGACATTAATTATAATATATATATTTATTTACACATACAATATATATACACACACACATCTTGTTTTTGAGCAATGTAGCTTCTCTAGCATCGTGCCACTGATCGATCCAATTTTGCCTCACACGCGAGGGATACGATTCGACGAAATTGGCAGTGACATCCCTTTCGCGATCACTCAATTAAGGTTCTCGACTCGTACTCTCTACACATGCACTTGCAGACGATTCGTTACTGTGATGATGGTGCTCCCGAATCGCATGAAAAAGGAAGTGGCAGAGTCCGAAGAGGAAACACATATATATCTACCTCAAAGTTTGTAACAAAATTTATATGGCAATTGAATTTAAATTAATACATTTTACAAACGCAAACATCCTTGGTGCTCAAACTTAATTGGTCGAAATGACGTGTCGCAAATAAATTGACGTTATATTTGTCTGATGATCCAATCAATTCCAGGAAATGAGATTAACTTGAGTCACGGATGGAGTTTTTAGACGTCACTGATTTAAATTGTCCATTCGATCATCTGACACGCGATAAAATAGTCAATAAAACGGCGTAAAGTTTATAAATGCTCTCAATGACGAGCAAAAGTGAAAAATGTATCATTAATACGAGAGAACAGGCGATTAAAAACAAACAATTAATATCTGAATGAACGCTACCACTTCCTCAAAATGTGCAGCAATGGACACTGGTCAGTATTGCAGTTTAATTCCACGTTTTAAAAGCAATTAAGTGGTTGGAAATATTCTCATAAAATAACAATTTATGTGGAAGCATTTTCTATTGACCGCCACGCGAGAATATCCCTTTCGATATAAACCAAATCATATTACCATAAATGAAACGCGGACAAAATATATAATTGTATACGTAACAATATACATATATAACAATATACATATATAATTTTACATTTATTAATAATTCATAGTACCTATGACAAAAATAAATCTTTATTCATATTTAACTATTATTAGATAAAGTTTGGTAAGCTTTTTGGTAAGCTTTTAACTTTTCTATAAGAGGTAAAATAAAAGAATTGTTAAAAAATCTCTCTCGTAAAAGAAAATATATTAAAATTTAAAAGCAGCAGAAATTAACTTTAATTCGACATTTCGCTGTGAAAATTCGTACCAAAAGTATCCATCACCGCTTCAGTGGCGAATTCAGGCATGAAATAATGAAGAAGAAAATATATTCAATCATTCATTTTGAAGATACTTCAATTAGACAGTAACAATTAAGTCTTCTTAAATTTATTCTGTATGTTAAAAAATGAATATTATGTGTCTTTTAAAAAGTAATTTTTGATAAAGTTATTTTTGATTAAAAAAATAGGCAGTTTAGCTCAAGTTTACTTTTAGAAATTGGGGAAACTTTTAGATTTCTGCCAATGTGTGAAGAATCCCGGATTCGCCACTGTTCTGCTTTCGGGGGTTCGGAACGACACTCGTGCAACTCGTATTCATTCACAAGCATCCAGTCAACCAGCCAACCAGCCGGTAGTGGCACGGTTCTCTCGGCAGCGATCTCTATTCTCTCTCTGTTTTTCTTTCTTTCATTTTCTCGTTTTCTCTCTTCCTCTTTCTCTCTCTCTCTTTTTTTATTCATTCTGTTTCTTTTGTTCCGCAGGCAGGCAGGCCTCTACGCAAGACAAGCACGCAGGCGACAGACTGCTAGTGTGTGCGAGAGACGTGGGTGCAGTACCGAGTAGCGTCGTAGCCCTGTCCGCCGGGTAGGGGGGGTGGCGCCCCCGGAGGAAACGGGGACCGCGGGGGACCAGACGGCGGACGCCCCGGTGGTTTCACGCCGTAAAGGCTGTACGATTCCTCCAACAGCTCCGTATCGCTGCACCACCCACAACAGACATACACATCCGTACTATCAGACCGTCCAAGTGGTGGAAACAGCAGCGGCGGTTGCAACGCACGAGTGAGGGTTGGATGGTCATTCGGGAGGACCGAGGGAAACAGGAGAGTAGAGACGGAGACGACAACGTTTCGTTGGCACAAGGGTTGTGACTAGAGGGAGAGATGGCCGGAGAGGTTTCCGGATGAGCGGAGTTTATTCACCCGGATTTTGCACAACGCGCGCGAAAAAGCGTCGCCTAAATTTATGACGCATCTTTTGACAGACGTGGTCAGCCGAGAAAGGCTCGCGTGGTTCCCGACCATTTGCACTCTCTGATTACATTCGTAATTGCCTGCATAAATTCGGAAATTGTTTCTATACTGCATTTAAATGGCTTTGTTGATTTATTTTCGTAAGGCTGAAATCGGCCGTCTGCATATAAAGTTTTAAGAGATTTGTATATTACGCGAGAATTGTATATTACATATACTTGTTTATTGTAAAAATAAACATAATTTGAAAGAACATCTCTGTATGTTTTATAACCAAACGTCGCATTTATCTAAAACATCTGTTACATAATTATAAATACTTTGGTACACATTTTTATGTGTGAAAGTAGAGAGATACATATGCATATTAAATTTCTCACATAATGCAAAAATTGGCCGAATTTTTACGAGTATGAAAAAGAGTGCAAAGATCAATAGACGGAATAAACAACATGGGAAATAATTTATGGAAAGAAATGCGAGCTGGCAAATAAATATTTGATCAAATGAATATTTGATTATCTCGAACATGTTTTCGCAGTCTCGTGGGAATTTGTTTGGAGTTTAGGTTTTTCTCGAATTGAAGAGCATTTGTAACATTCGGGAATTGCAAAATCGAAATAAAAAAAAAAAAACTATTGCCGCAATTTCGCATTTAAATAAAAATTTTCTACAATAAATTATATATATATCTCTCCTATCAAAAATAGTAAATATATTAAATCTCTGCACATCAATTTTTATAACGTTTAACCAATGTTTTTAAGACAAAAAACTATGTCTTTTAAAAGAAATAAAATATGAACGTTGACGAAGTATGAATGAAATGAATTCTGATGCGATGAAGTGATCAGTATTCAGTTGAGATCACACACTTCTTGCTGCGTAGAAAAGTTAGATTTTTATCGGTGGGACATAAAACAAAGTAAGAAAGATCTGCACACGCTTCGTGCAAAATATGCAAATTGCAGCGCCAGAACATCTGTGTCCCATTAAAATCGTTATGGCGGGTGCAATCGCGGATCGTTACTACTACTTCAAACGAAGTGCGCGAAACTCTGGGTTTTACCTGGCTTCTTCGTCGATAGCGGGTGTAACAGTTCCCGAATATTGCGAGTAATACGGATCTTCGTAGCTGCTGCCGGCGCTGTAAGGTCCAGGCGGATATCTTCCGCTTCCGGAACCGACGCCACCGCCACGCTCCGGACTGCTCATGTATCCGCTCTCGCCGTGTAGCCGATCTGCGGAGATTTGGTTTGAATGATTCATATTAGTTAGATTTCGTCAAACATCTGAGAATTCACCTTTGTATTATCACCGAATCGGTATTTACATAAGACCGAGAGGTAGTAGACAGTTATTTTATATGTACAAAGGAATCTATAAGTGATAATACGGTGAACTGTACGAAAAATATTGATAGCAATTTAAAAAGTTACAGAATAACACATATAAAAACATTTATCTCGCAATAAACGAGTAAAGAACGTGTATTGAACAATTAAATAAACACATGAAAATCAACTGTTTTACTTCTATAACGAGTTAATGGAGGATCTGCGATGTAATGTTGGTTAAGGACATTCTACTTCTACACGAAACACGTATAGTGGCACCAAATTGTTAAGGAAGTTCTTATCAATGTTATGTCTATTCGTGGCTCGATATCTCTATGTCGAATATGAGTTTTGCGCGCGAATGTGTGCAAATGAAATTACGATCGAGGAACCGTATCGATGAGGAAACGTCGTTTATCAGCCGTCGTGATGGAAGAATGGGAAAAAAAACGGTCCTTCTTCGATAGTGCTTCTTACGTATAGGGAAGGCGGTACGGTTCTCTCGAGTGACAGCGGGAGCGGATGAAAAATGAGATGAAAGAGAGAAGCTGCCTTTCGTATACATTATGATATCACACAGCGCTGTACAAGGAAGGCGACACACGTAAGAAGTTCCTGGAGGTTTCTGGCGGCTCTTAGCTCTTAGTGTTGGGAATATATCGAGCTTACCGTAACTTTGTAATAACATCGCAGTCACGGGCACTTTGTGCGCGTATCTGAATAATTTAGGAGCGCGAGATTGCTCGGATAATATTGATAGTACAAAGCGGTTATAGTCTGTGTTAAACGCAGTCGTAAAACAGAGGTTTTTGGAGAGCATACGGAAATGAAAAGGAATTTTTCTGTGTGTGTATGTGTGTGTGTGTGTGCGTGACACGATAAAATATAAAATACCATCGAGATATGCAAGCAACATGTAATAAAATATAAGAACTTTAAGTATATTATATCTTAACTCAACACGCTTGTGTTTTAAATTTGAAAATAATTGTCGAACTTTTCTTATCACTGATAAGTGATGTGATAGCACACAATGGATAATAAATACACATTTCTGATTACTTCTATTGATTAAAAAAAAAAACAAAAAAAAAACGCCGAAAGTAAAGGCATAATGAAGCGCCGAAAAGTTTGATTTTCGTTCTTTTGACCCAATTCCCGAGACAATAGTCGACAGAGGTTTCTTTTTGTCCGGCGCTCGAAGTTCGTCAGCGCGAATTCAAAACGTTTCAATTTCATCCGTCCAATCCTATCTATTCCCAACACTATCTCCACGGTCTCGAGGTCGTTTAATTAAAACTTGGCTCGACCCGGCTTGACTAATCGCAACTGCCAATTTCATGATTTTCCTGCGGTTACCGCGTCTCGAACAAGCTACCACCCTCGCGCTTAAATCTCTCCTTATTACGGATAAGCGATGTTGCTACGTCTGTTTATACGACGCACTTAAAAATTCCCGCTTTCTAATTTAAATGTTTACCGTTTCAATTTTCTTCCTCTAATAGCCGCGCACTTTTTATTACGTTTATTCATTTTCAATAGTTACAGAGATTTACTTGTGCATCAAAAATGGACAGAAATTTATCACAATGGCGGGGAGATTTATTTATTTGTCGCTTGAATTGCCGCAATAAAAATAACAATAAATAACCGTTTATATTGTCGGAAAGTATAACGGGATTTTGTTTTTCTGCGTTATAACCGGATTCTATTTTGCTCCCTCCCTCGAACACACAACTGATAGTGTCGTTGCGCTGTTTCGAAATTTACAAGGCGTACAATCTACAGGCGTATCGTTTCGGGGCAAATTGCATCACGGCAAAAGTCTTTAACCGGAAATTGTATAAAACGCGCCACGCAAAAGCGTGTGTGTGTGTGTGTGTATGCACACGCTGTTTTATCGCGCTCGAATTCGCGTATCCGCTTTTCGATACGCGTTAGTTGCCACGTTCCGTCGTCATCGGGTTACCCAGCTCGAATCCCGATTCTACTTTCTCTGAATTGATAACGATAATTGCGTATATATCGCTTGTGAAAGTTAATTTGACACAAATAATCAACTAATTATAGTTTTCGTTAAAAACATGCTTTTTTTCATAATCATTGATTGTAAGTACAAATTAAGATGCGTATACATCACATGCTATTAGTAATTAAGTCCATGTATGTTCAGTAAGAAACATATTACACACAAATATTTATTAAAAAACATTTATTTTACACTCATATTCTCCAGATGCAATTTTTTTAATAGATTTTATTTTTTCTGTAGTTCCTTTTGTCAATTTATTAATTCCAGACAAATGTTAAAACTTGTTTTATCTCACAAGGCGTTATTGTTACGCTCGCGAACTTGTTCCGTTCAAAAAAAAAAAAAAAAAAAAAAAAAAAAACAGAACAGAACGTGTCATATCATATCGGCGGACACGATTGTCTCACGGCCGCGAAAAGGATCGAGTTGTGTCTGACGAATGTTTAAGGATACTACTGACCTGGTATACTATAGAGGGAGACCGAGCTGTCTCTAGAGAAGCGCGCCGAGCCCCCGAGGCTTCCAAGGGGACTCTTACCACCGCACTGGTAGCTGCGAAGCGGCTTGGCCGGCGGCACCCCGCCACCACCTATCCAACCATCCAAAAAACCAAACAAAAAACCAATGTACCCAAGTGCTCTTCCGAAGCTCACGCGTCTCTTTCGTTCTCTCCGCTACCTCACTTAGCCGTTCGACGTCTCTCTCTCTCTCTCTCTCTCTCTCTCTCTCTCTCTCGGATCCTTTTTTTTTCTTTATAAATAAGCTTAAACCGGCTCTGAGATTAAAATAGATAGAATTTGACAAAACTTAGTAACAAAAAATAGCCGGAACTCACGTTCAAGACAGTTTCTCGTTTTTTTCGTATAATTTATTGTTTAAGGTCACGTGTCTATAAAATAATTTGATTCTTATGAAACATGAGATGATTGGAATTAATTTGAACACTTTCTAAACGAGCGATTGCGCGTGAGTTTTAAATGGAATGATTATGAATATTAAGAATAGAAGGAAAGATGTGATTTTTTTTCAACGAAAGCGATCGTTTGTATACAAGTGACTGTATGATCGCGTGATTATGTCATTATGAGATAAAAGGTGAGAACTTGTCGACTTTTACATAGATGCACTTCTCTATTAGATTATGCCACGATCATGAAAACGTCAAGAGAAAGGTCTTCTTCTTTCAAAAACTGCTTTTGTCTATGAAAAAAAAAAAAAAAAAAAATTATTCTTTGAGATGTGACAGCTCAAAGGGCGGTCGCGTTTATAAAACTTTGCGAAGTGGATCCGCCTCGTCGTGATAACTCGATGATTAATTACGACCGATTTATGGTTGGCTATTCACGCGGTCTGAATTCACTTTTTGTTTTCGGCAGTTCAGTGCTCGTGTAAAACGTTTCTCTCGACTACAAAGAGAACGCACGTGGTGACCAGAATGAGGCCATCCTTTCCCTGTGGAAACTAGCAGCAGGCAGTTTGTTAAGTGTTCCCGATTAGGTCTCGAATAGCGCTCATAACTACCAGCGCAGAGACGGTCGTAACGATCTTCGTTCAATGATCAAGTATCGAAACGACCTCGCAAACTTGTCGATCGAAAGCACGAAGACTGGATAGCGATTGCGTGTGTGCGGATGTTATGCGCTCAAAGCACGAGGTCTATGCATTGGGAAGAATTGATCGAGTCGATAGAATGCCAATGTATTTTAAAAACTAACCACATTACATTATATGTAATTTAATAACTCTCACATAGGTATAGTGTTTCAACATTGTTACTTCCACAAAAATTTCTCTTTACCAGCCGATTATTTCATGAAAATTACGTATAAATTGTCATCTAAGTTTTTACGATAGATATAACTTTTATGTAACTTTTATAGCGATGTTGATGCAAATGCTTTCAACTTCTCAGTCGATTCGACCAATTTTCAGAAGTAAGACGATCAGAGGAGTTTTACGTTTCTTTGATGTATATCACATATGGATGCCGAAGTTATCGACGGATATAGCAAGTCGGATGCGCATAAGGTGACCAGAATTTTATGTTTTATGTAAAAATGTATTCCGGACGCGATCCGTAAAAAACTCTTTGAAATCACAAGGAGCCAGAGTTTTCAGCTGACGTTCAATAATTTGTCCGGTTTCTTGTGAACTTTATCCCTCCTCTCGCGAAATCCTTTTGAAAAAGTCATATTCAATATTGAAGTCTCGAGAAACGTTTGGAAATTTCGCGGAACTGTTCTATTAGTTCAGAGATGAAAAATGGAATGTGCTCTTCTACATAGCATCGATCTCACGATGCAGCTAGATCAAAGAAGCTTCTTTTGAGAATCTCAGGAATTCATCGTGATGCTTTTAAAGGGGATTTCATGTGTTTCTGGTCACCTTAGTCGTAAGATGTATGAGGCAAATGCAGAGTTACGCGGGGCGTGCGCAATGTTTGTTCGATAAATCTTGGAGGAAGGGTGGTCTAAAGTGAAAGAGAAATGCTACATAGACGCTAGAGAGACGCTACTGGGAGCATCAGGCATGAAGGGAATGCAAATGGGCGCGAAGCAGAAAATTTACGTTGTGTGAGCAGCCCAAAAATTATTATATCACATCTTTAAAAATAGCTTCGCTGTGAAAAAAATAGTTAAAATTATATTTTACTTTGTGTAAATGTGTTAAAACAAATCTTATTTTTACTTTTCTTCAATCCTGTGTTATTCTCGTGTCGTTGATGATTCACGATAGCAATGAAAGATATTTCAGATATTTGCTATCTGCCTTACACAAGATAATGATCGATTTCACTATTGCTAAAGTAAATATGAGAACTAAAAAGTAGAAATTTGATTTCTAAAACATTATTTGGGCCGCTCATGTAAAGCGTCTCGAGAGCGACTCGTCGATCGCGCGTTGTCGGTATTTGCATAGAAACGCGATGTGAGAAACGCGGAATGGGATTGCGGGCCTTCGTATACCTGGCGTAGTGAGGGTTTTGGGCTGCGTCGGCGTCGCGTTCGGCCCGCCGACGCTCGACGCCGCAGGACTGTACGCCCTTAGGAGCGGTCCACCGCGCGGCAAGGTGCTGCTTCCGCCCACGTAATATCCGCTGCCCGACGTCGAGTTCTTGGCCGTCTGCAAGCAGAAAAGAAAAGAAGTTATTTAGGTTAATCCAAAGGCCGAGAAATTACAGCTATTTGTCATTTTTCACGCCGACGAAGAATTTAATCGGCTTGTGTAATAAGACGTCGATGTCATCTTTAATTAAGCGTCGCGCGATATAATTAATATTGATTGAGAAAACCGTATTATAAAGAGATGACGTTTGCGACCAATTAGAAATTTTTCAGATGCGATTACCGAGACCGTGAAGAGTCATCACGATAGATGCTTATTCATTCATGTGAAATATACGAGTGTCTCCGAACTATCGCTTTCGCAACAGGTTTCAAGAGTCAGTGTCGTTAACGTTAGCTTTCCAGAACGAATTTCCAATACGGCACTTTTTACGGCCACTTAAACGCACGCTATTTGTACGTATGTCGGTTAGGACTCCACTTTCCGACACATACAAACTTTCATCAAGCATGAAGAAGAATGTGTTCAACTTTTTGCAAACTTCAGTTGCACCATGGCTAAAAATCTTTCTCTTTGTCATAAAAAAAAAAATAATAAATATGTGACATTTATAAATAAATTCATAAATAAATTATAAGATTTTATTTTGTGAAATGTCATAGTAAAAGTAAAATCTTGAAATGTTTCTTGTTTTTAGTTTTTTTGAAAATGCGCTCTGAAATGTTTATATTCGCTCGATGGGATGCATTTGCAATTCCGCTCTTGCTCGCAACATGGAATGCTTAAAGTATTCACCATGCCGTTTCGTTATTTTGCGTTGCATGTCTCATCGACTTTCCATGAAAGATCAGCTTTCTCATATCGATCGCATCGCGGAACGTGTGATGCGCAAAATGCACATTAGCGATCCCGCATATATGATCGCACAAATATATAACGGTTAATAACGCAAAACTTTCACGCATTACCACATCAAAGTTGTACAGCAAAACTATCCTATGAGTACTTTAATGAGCCGAACTGCGATTAAAACTGTTTATTACATTTAAAACAATTTAAAAAATAAAAAAATAGAAAAGCGAGTCATTAAAAAAATAAAAATTATTTTCAAAAATAATTAACAAAAGCAAAGAATTGATTCTTTTTCCAAATTAAAAACTTTCCAAAATTGTTGAGTTAAAAGTTTGAACTATGCAGCATAAGTTACACTGCAAAAGTTTTATTCGCCTGAAGCGTGCATACGTTCCGAACAAAAATCCTGTGCATTCTCAGTTGGATAGTCGGTTTCGCGGTATATGGGCGATCACATCAACGACGACCTGCATTCTCGTTGTTCGTTCTGAATGGCAAAAGTAAGAAGTCATGCCCAGTGACTAAAATGGGTTACCTTAACCCACGACTGTGCCACGAGGCTTCGCTCCCTCTTACCGATTCTGTTCTGGCGAGCTCGCACTCGGCCGCATCGATTTCGCTTTAGTCGTTGTTTACCATCGCCGTGGGTTCGGCTGGCCGTCTGACTCGCCAGAAGAATTGTCTGAGAAAAGGGAGAAAAAGAAAGATTCATCTGTGCGCCAGAGAATCAACCGATCCGAAGCGAGCAACTTTTTTTTATCAAGAAGAAGTTTTCCGAAGTTCGAAAAAAATCTCTCGACGAAGAAGGGAAGAATTTTCTCCTTGGAATTATTTCGCTCCCAGACGATTTATGTGTATCCTCCTCTGTGGTAAGCAACACATCTTAGCCCACCGCAGAGAGGAAAGAAAAATAATTGCTTTTCCAAGCAAAACGATTGTGTCATTGAACGAAAAGAGAAGCAAGACAAATATTTCTTCTTTTTTCTCTTTTGTGAAAAATATAAAGAAAACTCGGACAGTTGTCGGAGAGTTGGCGTTTGGTGTGCTTTTGATTATAGAGATCATCAAACGAAACTCAAGTGTACCGTCGAGGCATCTTTTGAGCGAAAACGGAGGGTCGAGCTATCGTTGCGTTTTATGCTTTTAGTCGTGGAAAGCTGTCACACACCGAGCGAAGATATAGTCGGAGCGAAGTATCTTCGTCTTTTTCAGCAATCGCGTCGAGTGTACCGGCAAAGTGTACATCGCGTTTAAGGTTCAGCTTTCTTGTTCGCGTTCGCGAGTAGTTGCCAGAGTAAAAGGTTTTCATTTTTCATCGAGCGAAGGAAATATCATTCAGCTCTTTTCGCGAAAGTCGAACGGCGAAGTTTATTTTTTTTCGAAAACAATATAATAGCGAGCGAATGACATCGGGAGAAGATTACCGTGTCGTTGTTTCGAGCGCGCAAGGTGTCAGTCAGCGAGCGGGAGATAAGTTGCGAAAAAGAAGTTGCGCGAGGAGCGAAGTGAGGAAGAAATCGACTGATAAAAAATCAACACGGCAAGTGTAAGGAGAAACAGCAAAGAGAAAAGAGATGCCAAATAGTTTTCCGCAGTTTGACGAGAAGGAAAGACGAGCAGAAAGACGGAACTCGCAGCTCCGTGTGTAAAAACGAGTACCAGCAGGCGAGTAAGTTAGTGAAGGAAAAGTTGAGCGGATAACGCTGGAAGACAATCCTCTTTTCGTGAGCGCGATCAGATAGACGTGGGATAAGATTAAATAGAGGAAAGGCAGGAGCGAGCTAACCGAGAGATAAAAAAAGGAACGGAAGTAGAAACCTTCTGTCGTGAATAAGTAAAAGGCAAAGGCGGTGTACAGAAAAAAAAAAAAGAATAAACGAGAAACTCTTGCCGCAAAGCGATTAAAGAAATAACAGTTAAAAGCAACGAGGGCAATGATCAGATAAGAATGAAGAAATTCGTAACGAACTTCGGAATTAGCATTTTCCCTCTTTCGTTCTCGATCCTTGTGAGCTTGTTCGCCATAGCGGTTTCGGGAATATCGACTAAACTTGTCGATCTTGAGAGAAATGTCGTCGGCACGCCAATGCACAGCGTCCAGATGACGCAAAAGAATTATATTCAGGTAAGAGACGCGTGCGCAAATACGGAAAAAGTTTAAAAAATTGTCTTGTGAAATTAATTTTTTAAATTAAATCACGCTTGTTCCTAGTATTTATTCTTCATTATTTAGCAATCGAATATACATGAAGAAACATGTATTATGATCACAAACCGTGAAAGAAATTTTAATTCAATGTATAATGATTTTACATCATTTGTCTTCGTTTAAACGAGAGAAGAAATTTCTTTTAATTTCAACGATACAGTCGAAATATCTCATATACTATGCGCATTCTAGAATAATAAGTAACTATAAAACTTACGCAATTAAAGATTTTGTTCTCGCATTGTTGAGCAACGTGATCGCTCGTAGGAATTTGCCTCTAATTGCACTAGCTTGTAGTAGCGTTTAAAAGGTAACTAATTAAAGTTTAGCTACAGATTGCGCAGTGAATCCGTGCCGCAATCCGTGAATATTTACTGAAAATGAAAAGTTAACAAAATAAATCAATATGTTACCGAATAAAAGCGGTATACATGTTTTTAACGAAGCGTGGAAACTCGCGAGATTTCTAACGATTACGTGAGCAACAAACTCGGTCTGTTCCACGCGCAAAAGAAATAAGTTTCACACTCTTATTGCTTAATTTTCGTTGACCATTCTAAGGAAATATCGGTCGCGATCTGCATACTTGTTTTTACACATTGTAACACGATCCAAATATCCTTCACTGTTTTTGTCAGCGCATATTCTTTGAACGATATGTAAGAAAATATTAAAAGAAAGAAATATTTCTCAAGCAAAAAGTTTGCAATATTCGATTCTTTGATCGTATTTGTAGTTAAAATTTTAAATTATAATTAATTGTTAATAAAATTGAAGATTACAACTGGACACACTTAAAAAGTGAGTGTGCGAAATTTCAGAAATTTTTTTGACAAAAAACAAAAGAAGTTAATTAGAGAATTCGCAGATACAGAAATAAAAGTGATGACAATCTGCGATGTCTAGTGCATACGTAAGCATCGTTGTAATTAGACAAGCAGCGCACGCGATGTTGTTAGCTAATTATTCTCACTGTTCTCATCTTTCAGTTTCTCAGATGGGAGTTGCCGGTGCCGGAGATCCATGAATTTACATTTTGCCTTTGGGTTAAGTCGACTGACCTCAAGCATCATCACTCGATCTTTTCGTACTCAAGTGAGTGATCTCAAATAAAATCACCGCACATCAGTTTTTACTTTATCATCTTACAATTGTTGAGCGCAAATTTATATGCATAGAGCGGGAAGAATATCGAGAGACAATTACCTTACTGTATAACAAACAGCGCAATCCATATTTCACAAAACAGAAAAATAAAAATCCATTGTTTCGCAATTTATTCAAAGATATGCATTGCTTGCGCTATATCGAAGCAAATGTAATATTCTGCGAACGGTAGATAAGAACGGCGTTTGTGTTCGCATCTAAACGCTCCGTTTCGCCTCTTCGGAATTGTTTTAACCGCTTTGAGACAACAGCGAGAACTCTTTTCTTTTACGCTACTATTATCCAAGCATTCACTGTGTACTTACTTACACAAGAGTCGTTCACCGTGTGAGAGAGTCGGCGGAAAAAGTGTCTTCGTTTATATACGGAAAAACGCGCTCTATCTCCTTGCTCGTGCGACAGTGCATCGCATGTACCGTCTCGTTGCAGTTCAGTAACATGTTAATGACCGTTTTGCCCCGTGGCGGTACTCTCTTTACGTGCGAGAATTAGCGCTACCGGTTCCGCTACTGGCGTAACGCCAATTACTCGAATTACAAAATCTTATTACTCACCGATATCTGGCGTAAGCGGAGCTTGAATATTCATGATAAGGTTATCGAGAGTCTGTCTCAATTTTTTGTTGTAATAAAAAATGCTAATCTCTTTGTATAATGTGTTGTTTTTTTTTTAATTTCTAAACAATAAATTATTTATATTCAAAAAGATGAAAAGTTAAATAAATTGTCTCTTAAAAGATCGGATAATAAGAGAAAAAAAAAATGAGAGACAAAAGGAACAAGTAATAAATTCTGACTTCATATTGTATATCTCGCAACATCTTGAGAGAGATCGCGATACACAAACATAATCCTCTTTCGCTGTCAAAGGGAACGAGGAGGAACGTTTGATTCGATCTTGGATATCATCGCGCGGAAGAAGCATCCATCTGGAGATCAATGGCGTGGAGATATTTCGAAGGCCGATGCGCGTACAAGAGCATCGCTGGTATCACATATGTCAAAGCTGGGAAAACCGGGTCGGTCGTTACGCCCTATGGGTCGACGGACATTTGAAGTTACAAGGTCGCTTCGAGGAGGTGAGTTGTGATATATCGATTCGCACACACACTCTTTTTAAAGTACAGTAAAACCATTTTTCAACTTCATCTAACCGGAATCTAGACTTTCGCTTTGGACTCTCAACTATTTTTCTATTTTCTTTAAATAGAGAGAAAATTCCTCAAATAATTTCTTTGAATAGAAAATCCTTTATTATACGGAATTGTGAACAGGAGAGAATTATTTGTTTGACAACGTCTTTGCAGATGATTGATCACGTAATTCCGGGAGGCGGCGATATCGTTTTGGGTCAGGAATACACGGACTTCAATAAAGGCCTCGAGGAGGGTATCGAGGGTTCGGTTTTGGGCTTCAATCTTCTGCTGGCCTCGGCGTTCGATTCTCTTGACGACGGCCAGCGAAGGCTTTCATTCCGATCGACTGACGAAGCCAGTCGCGACGAGCAGGCCGCGCTTTCCGCGAAAACACAGACGAAAATAGCGATCGAACACGACGCGGATTCTAGAGCGACGCGTGCACTTGACAGACTCGTTTCCATTCGATTCGCACTCAACCCTAATTGGTCCCGAAGAATTTTACACAGCAACGACACGAAAGCGGCGAAGATTCCCGCGTCACAGCAGCTGCGGAATAATGGCACGCGAGAAGAAGAAGAAACACCGCCGAGTCGCAGGCACGCGATCGTCCTCAACGACACAATCGGTGAAATCGACTTGTCGGAGAAATTGCCAAACGCAGCTTTGGGTCTGCAATTGGTGAAGCTGTCTTACGTCCGCTGTCAGCTAGGCAGAGGCAGTCCACCGATTGGCGGTCCACTGATGCTGATCTCATGGAGCAGAACACCCGTGCGAGTGTTCGGTGGTGCCATCGTAAAAAACGTCGGCAATGAGTGCGGCAAATTCTGAAGCAGTTTTCTCGAGCATTCATGCGTGTGTGACAAAGAAGATGAAAGACACGTGCCTCGTCAGCGGGAACAAGATTAAAGTTTCCAACGCTTATATGTAGGTCGTAGGCATTTACTCAAAGTGTAACATTCCGTAATTGAGGTAGTGCCATTGTAACGATTCTAACGTAGCCATTGATAGATTTTAATTTTAATTTTTAAGTTTACACTGTATAATTTTTATTAGAAAAAAAAATGTTATAAACATTTTCTGTGGTATTCCCAGAGATAAAAGTAACTGCAAAATAGAGCGTGTATAATACATTGCACACATGCCATAATACATATTGTCAGCATGTACTAGTGTCGACGTGTAATATAATGTCGAGTTGTTAAACTCAATATTAAAAATTAAATTATTAAATTAAATTATTTCACTTTAGGAATGTGTGTGTTATCCATTTGTTTTCTACCTTTTATAATACTGATGGCTCTCGTATCGGTTAAACTGCGAGTACAAAGCGTAAAAAAATAATGCCGACAAAAAATGTTGCAGGATGTCAAACGAGAAACGTGCAACGGCGTGCCGTTTTATCGTTAAATCTGACTTTCCATCACAATGCGTGTTACTACGCGTAACTCTCGTGATTGCGCAATGTTCAAAACCACGCGTTTCTGGCCAAGTCTTCCCGCGTTTTACGAGTGGACGCTTCGCTACTCGCAAGCGATTTCGCTCCACTTTGCGTATCGATCCACTTTGCGCGTTAATTAGTTTCAACGGAATTCTCTCGGGATACGGAGGAGGAGGACGGAAATGTCCCGCGCCATCAAAAACCGCTACTCCTGGCGAAGTTGTCGAATATCAACGGCGTAGCTATACCGTATAATAAATATAAAAGTACGTGGTACGTTAAACTTTTCACGGAGATGGTTAAAGTACGAATTGACAAATTTATCGATTAATCAATAGAATAATCAAAATGATAAAAAAAAAAACAATTTCTTGCTAAGTTTTCCGAAGCGTTTCGGTAAATTCAGAGAGAAAAGTCCCAGCTACGCCATTGTCGTTTCAGCAGCGGTGTTCCTTTGTGAGCAGAATTCGACGCTGACGTCCCACGGATGCGGATATTCCGCTGACGCTGATAACGTCGACGAACGAACGCGGCCGGCTGCGTCTGAAGATCCGGCGTGGCCGGAGGCGCTTTTCTTCAAATGCGGAAATTCCGGTGCGTCTCGCAATCTTGATTGCCGCTGGCGAACGAAATATGCTGTCAAATCACGATGTAACCCGATGCCTCGCTCTCGTGATGTAGTCGTACGCGATACGCCGTATTCGCAAAATGGCACAACAACACTCGCGAAGAACAAGTCGTCGAGATCGAAACTACACATGTAACATATCCAATTTTAGCAACTTCTAATTAAGTCGCACAATGCCAACGACCATTATATCACACTCAGCATAAGCTACAATGAGTACAATGCCAAACATTTCATATGTGGAATTACATAAAGCAAATTACATCAACTATGCGTTTTCTCCGCTTTATTTGGAGGATTTCGTGCGCGTTGATTCTCAGAGGCGCTCGTTTGTGTGCAGCCTCTTTCTCAGAACCAGTGACCATTTGAAGAGCGTGTATATTACGTTTTACTAGGCACGCGCGTGATGGCATTTGCTAATAAAAAGAAAAAAAAACGGAGCGCTCAGTTCTCTTGTACTTTCGCCGCGTGAGGCAACGCGACAAATAGTTTTTTCTATATTTGATGACCAAAAAAAATTGAAATATGAAATTCTTTAAAATAAAATACAGAGATATACAGGTTTTTTGAGAAAGAGCTTATACATAATAAATATTTATTAATTATTGAGAGAGAGAGAGAGAGAGAGAGAGAGAGAGAGAGAGAGTTGCCGAGAGTTTATATGAATAATGTATCGTATTAATCTCGCCCGGCGTGCTTCGGTAGTCCATTAAACACGAGGATTTGGCCGTTGTTCAAGTTGTTAATGAACGCTGATATTAATTCAAGCGTGCGCACGCTTGCACGTGCATGATATCTCATAATCTAGTGAACTGTAAAGTCGTTAATATCTTTATTTCTTTTCACACAACTCAGTTTTAAATGGTACTTATATAATTGTTACATTTAATAAAGAATAAAATTACAATTACTAAGACGCATTTAATTATGTTTTGTTTGTAGTAATTTCTTGATAATACCGTACTTTGTATTAATTACGACATTGCGTGACACTGTGAAAGGAACTTAATTGCTCTTTCTCTTTTTCTCAACTTTTATAACGTTTTTCGCAGAAACAAAGAGATCTCAGATACGCAATTATGCAAAATGTAATTCGTGCTGTTACAACATTTGCACGACATTGCGATCGTCGTGTCCGTCTAGAACTATCGTAATACGCATACATCCGCGTAATAATGACAGACTAGAAATTATATAACGCGAAACCTGTACACGGTGTATCCGCTCATCCGCATCCGCTATACCATATACGAACAAGTCCAACCACTTTCGCGTTTGTGATTAATAGGAGTCAAACTTCGAGATCAGTTATTGAGATAAATCAAGTTTAATAAAAGAGAACATTTATACACAAAAAAGCATCGATTGTTATTTTATTAAAAGGAGATTACAAGAGTTGCAAGATTATTACTTCAAAAACAATATATTTTATAAATAAACAAATTTAATCGTTGATTTCAGTTTTAGTGTATTTTTAAGTTACAATCTAGAATAAAATAATCAAACATAATAATATATATAATGCATTATAAAATATATTGAAGTTTAAAATTGTATAATCCGGATTTTCGTAAAATACGTTTCACAAATAATTATTTATGATAACCAAAAACATGTAGAAAAAACTAAAACATCATATATACAAACTTACTACGAGAATATACATGTTGTGTTATAAAAATATATACATATATATTACTCTGTTTTTATATTAATCAAGATTAAACGTGTCATATTTTATGCACATCACGTTCTCTAGTTTTTTTCCCACGCTTTTGTAATTTGCATAAGTCATAAAGTCATATCATAATCATAAACGCGGTACAATATCTTAAATTGTATATGTGTGTCATTTCGTCTGTTTCTATTCCTGAAGCTAAAATTACGCTTTCACTTTCGCCGAAAATATCGCTCGTATCGCATTCGAGATCGCGTTTTTTTTTTTTTTTTTTTTTTCACATTCTCGTAGTTCTCGTAGAATCATGTCTGTTCATTATCGTTACATATGTTTCGCATTGGGCACATCTCAGTTACATCAGATAATAAATCTGTGCTACACACATTCAGTGTCAGATGATGTAACTGTTATTTCAATATAAAATTTCACGTTGGAAGCACCCGATCTATCTAAACGCTCATTTTTAAAATGATAAGTCTTTAAAAGCTTCTTTAAAACTTCTGTTTAAACAACATTAATTATTTTCAAGTTTTCTCGACCAATAATATCTCTTCCAAAAGATACATGTATCTCGAGAAGTCGAAGAACTTTTACACGGTTGTCGTAGGCTATAAAAAAGCGAGTTAAAATTTTTATGACTCAAAGAATAACGAAAAAGAAGAACATCGAAGAGCTGAGATATGTAATACACTTTTTTTTAATGCTCAGTAGCTATAAAAGCTTATATATCTTTAGTATAAATACAAAATAGCTAATATCATACAGTTGTATAATTATCTATAATAGTTTTAATTATCTGTAATAGTTTTAATGGATCAATATTAAAAGAACGTATAATTATGCGATCGCATCTACGTTAAAATCAAGAAAGTCCTTTTTTCTTATTTATACGCGCACGCACTCCGACGCCTCATAATTTCTTTAAAGACTCATCCGGTAAACTCAGGGAGTTACCGCAGCCTCGTAATTACACGGTGCGGAATCGCCTTTCGTTTGTCGGAGTCGTCCTTTCGCCGTCGGTTTCTTCCGGTATCCGATAAAGAGAGAGAAAACGTTTCGGGCGGAAAAGGTGAGAGCGGCGAGAGAGGAGCGGGGAGGGAGAGAGAGAGATCTGCATTTTTTCGAAACACCCAACATTTCCCGTAACTTTCCGTCTCCGAGCACAGATAGATACAAATACGTACGCAGATTGTAGACGTTTGTAGACTTTCTTCCGACTAGATATCGCGTCGTTGTACGTTTCCGCGCGGTAATAACACGCGCGCACACACAAGCTTAGAATTGTTCAAGTTCGAATAACAGAGCTATCGAATTCGACTGTGTACTAGCTCTCTCTCTCTTTCTCTGTGCACGTAGCATTTTCAATTTTCTATTCATGTTATTCATAGTATCTCGAGCGCGATTTTCTCGACGAAGTAAAAGGCGTTTGAGATTAGTTTGTCGGGCGCAATCAAAGAGAATATCTTACACACCTGATACGATGAAAAATGCAACGGGAACAAATATCTTTTTAAATTATCTACTAAAAACACTTTTTAATTTTAATCCACACTACACACTTTCGAGCATATTATTTCTTTTTCACATTCTGTAAAAGGAGAGATAATACGTTTTCTGCAAGAGAGCTAAAAATATGATCTTTAAAAGCGGATAATAAGAAAATAAAGATAATACCGTTTCAGCAATACTTTAATACCTTTGACGTGGCCACGGCCGTTTCAATATTGCGGAAATTTTTTTCGCAAAAAGCGGATGCTTCGAGAGAGCGATTTTCACTTTCGCGACTTTTCTCTCCGCTTTTATTCAAACAAAAATACACACGTATGCAAATATACAGATAAACTTTCCTCCGTGAATGTAACGGGAGCGTATAATTACTTTTCATAATGAAGCAAACAAGAGATACGTAGACACGTAAAAATGAATTTTATTCTTCTGAAGAAGAGAACAAAATGGCACGTAAACAAAAAAATTTATGTGCGAGCGGAAAGAAAAAATCTCGTACGCACGAGAAAATTCATCATACTTCCGAAAAATGAAAAGCAGCGAACACACAATTATAATATTGCACGCGCGCTGGAATGAAAAGTAGAAAATTTAAATTAATCGCAAAGACGCTGACATAATCTCGCGCATTTGTTCAACTTTGTTTCTAATCCAGAATATCTATCAAGGAAGGGATCGCGTTAATTAGCCCGCGTAATTTCCCCAGGTGTAAGGTTGTAATTTATTAGCGAGCAGGAAATAGACAGTGTTAATCCTATCATTAAACCAGCAGCAGAGACTGGCACAAAAGCTGACGATGCGTGCCGGCGCTCGTTAGAGAAATCAGCAGTTAGTAATGAGGAAAAGCATACATAATTAGAAGCCCGATCGCAAAAATCACGAAGACTTGCACGTGGCCAAGCCGAGTTGTTCGACCTCGTTCGAGTCGATTGTCGGCGAGCTTGTTATGTGCGTGCTCATAGCGCATGAATATCAAGTGCAAGGATACACCCGAGATTATTTCAACTTCGCTTTGTATATTTTTGTAAAAATACGATATACGCAAATACAATATTATACGCAATATTATAACACACGCTTTTTGACAGCAGAGATAATAACGTTTTATTATCTGCGGGATGCCAAAAAGTTTGATCGATAACTCTCCTCCCCTATGGGTGTGGCTCGATGAAACCAATATAAAGTTTCGTCACGAAAACACACATCATGTATCCAAGATAACATAATAATCTCGCTAATAGGCAAGGATACACAAATCAGTTCGTATTATCGATGTCAGTCAAGTGATCATTGCGGATAATGATGGAATCGCAAACCAGTCCAGACCTTGCGATCAAGTGATTATTGCTGCTACAGATTGTGCAACGAGTTTGATACTTGCAATTTTCATATTCAAGCAATTTTACAAAGCAATTATTGTGCAACGAGTTTGATACTTGCAATTTTCATATTCAAGCAATTTTACAAAGCAATTACATCGGAATGAAGTTAATTAATCATTTGAGTCAAAGATCGTTGACGTGTAGCCGTTTGTATCAGTTGCAATTAAACGTGGCACTAAAAGTGCTTGAAATAATTAATTAATTTAATTATAACACTGAATAGAGCGTGTGTATTTACATATATATATATATGAAACATTTAACGCTGTGACGCACGTATACGTAGTATACGTATGACGACGTAGTACGTTCCGACGGAAAAAGCAACACGCAACACCCACTGAGGTGAGCTAATGTTATGCCGCAATAGGTTGAAATAGATACGAGTGCATCAGCAAGTAATAGCAATTATCACGGATTAATTATCAAACGGTCTTCGGTGAATTCCAGTGCGTGGTATCTCAGGCAGAAAGTGTGTCAGGAAAATGCGTGCGCGCATTTGAAATGTAGATGCAATCTGAGCGATTTATAATACATACGTTTCTGCGTGTGCGTTTAAGAACACGTGATACACATCTGAATTGTACGCAAATTTGTAAATGTAACATTTACAAGATGTTAAAAAATAAACTTATTGATAATGACCTCGTACTTGTTATTGTGTTTACTTTCCCCCGTAATAATTTTCTATTAGACATTATTATGTGAAATTAGCTCTAAGAAAAGGTCGTGATAAACAAACAAGGTACGGTAACGAGGCAGAATAATTGAGGTATGTTGAGTGAAAGCGCGAAACAGCTCGATTGGGTTGAATTAGCCGGTTCGGATCAATTCCAATAAGATCAATACGAACTGTCGATCTATGTAGCTCTAGGTCCATCAGTATTGTCCGTAACAGGGTTGTCTGAAACCAACGGTCAAACGCAACTCGATCATTTAGCTTCGTGGGAAAAGCCGCTCTCGGTCGAGCGAGCGTTTGCTCCAATTTTGGTTTTCTCCCTATTAGCATCTCGAGTAACGCAAACGGACGTAATGATGTCGATGACTCACAGTATCTTAAATATCACTCGCTTTGAGTTCCGTTGCAAACGAACGTTCGGAATGAACGTGGTGTAAATTTTCTCTAATATCATCAAGATTTTAATTGCACGCGTAAGGATGAATATATTTCAAAAGTTATTAAAGTAAGCATTAAAGTATTTAATTCTACACGCGCGTGATATTTACTATTAATTGATTTAGCAATATATAATTACACGCAAAGATATTAATTAAAAAATATTATTAAATTTAATTACATTATTTAAATTAAAAGAGAGAAGAGAGCGCAGATAGTAAAAAGTGAAAAAAGTAGAATTAAAACCAAGTAATATTAAAAAAGAAACAATTAATATTAAAACCTTTTATTTACATCGCAGATATATCAGAAAAAATTATAAATTTTTTATATTCATGTGCAAATATTATTTTAATTCGTTTAATCATAAAAAAATGATATATGTAATAATATGTTTCAAGAATCAATCAAAGATCTGTTGTTAAAATTAAAAGTAGGATAGAAAGGCTTTGCACACAACACACACGTTTACATAACGCGATCGCCGAACTCAAGAGGAAAAGAGAGAAAGGAGATTTTTGGCGACCATACCGTGCATTCTAGCGATCCGGTTTTGAAACCCGATGAGCCGATACCAGTCATACAATACGTAACCAAGCAGGATGTCAGAATATATGACTCGTACGCCAATTATAAATGAGTGAACATCCCGAACTCATCTTGATTAAGTGGACTTTCGTGTGTAGAAAAAAAAAACACTAACTTTCTTTTTCCGTAATGCTCTATTAAGATCGCCCGTTCCACATCTCGAACTAATTATATCACGGAGACCGTGTTTTTCTTTTTGCCACTTCCTTTCGTTTTCTCTCTTGCTTAGTATATTACAATTCTAATTAAATTTACGAAAGTAAATGTAGATATGTAAGGCATATTAGCAAGCAATATATTTATATTTTTTAATGTGCTTTAAAAAAGAATATCTTTCTATATATTTTTTTATACTTAATTCACCAATTAATACCTTCTAAACAAGTTTAGCGCAAGTGAAAAATAAAATAAAAAATACATCATTCTCCTTTCAGCCACAATCATTATGTCAAACACAGGCGTTCGCATAACGAACGCTCAAAGAAAAAAGAGACATTTTTAGTCTTGAGGGACGGTTATTTTTTTATGCATCTTCTGAGTTCTGCTTTTGACAATCAATTTCGCGCAACAACTGACAGCAACCGTTATTCTAAGAAGGGAAAAACTTTTCGGTCTGCACGACCTCGACCAGGTTTGATTTGTAGCCGCGAGGCACCTCCGGAGATCCCGCAAAGCCGGACGTTCGGATTGCGCCGGAACGTTTCGCAATTTGCCTGCGTTTCCCTTACGTGTTACTTCGTACCTCACGCACCACGCCTGTGCTCACTTTCTATAGCATCGGAGGAGAGCACCGAGAGGGAAAAAGATTGCGGTCGCCGCACGATGACGACACGTTCGCCACCTTCTCGAGGTTGCCTGACCGCGTTGGGTTCTCGGAGCATTTGCTCCGTTCCAGATTTGCCGTTCTGGGATTTAAAAAAAAATTACTTGGTTCTACGCTCGTTTAGAAGCCTTTGCCGCGTTTCTGCGAACCGTAGAATTGAAGCTGAGGATTGAAATACTTTATTAATATTTCTAAGCCGGTAATTTGACATTTAGATTCAACAAATCGATTTGTAGTTTGAACGGATGATTCAAACACACGTTACGCTGGATTGGCAAAATGTATGCAAATTACGACCGATGAACTGTCGATTATGCGGATTAATCCGGTAATCGCATGCGCGTTGGAAGCGCCTTTTAATTTTGCGTGGACGTTTAGACACGCCTCTCTCTCTCTCTCTCGCTCTCTCTCTCTCTCTCTCTCTCTCTCTCTCGTGTTGCAAACAGCAATATGTAACGGCTTCTGGCGATCAATTGCGAATATGGAAATAATCCGATAGACATGGACCGGATCGGTGACGCATAATGCGCGCATAGTGATCGATGTCGTTTCGTGTCGGAATTCAATAAACTATTTCGCTGTCAGCGCGTATCATCGCGAGCTTCGCTATTCGCGTTATTGTCTCTTTTGATTGAAAACGCGTTCGGTATTAGAGAACTTTGTCATTCCGAAAACTGAAGATTACGTATGCGCGTAATACTCGTAAGATAGCGGAGAAAGTGTAAACGACGAGAAACGTGTCGTCCCGTCGAGATTACGAATACACGCGTAATCGAAAAATCACTCGATTGCCTCTTTTACGTGTCTATATAACCTCTTTGTATTGATGTATTGCTTTTATGTGTTTGTTTGACGTTCTGTCTCTCTGTCGCGTCACCAGGAAGTTTTTACGACGCGCACGCAGTTAGAAATTTCGCTTTCTGTACGTACACGTATCTGTCATACACGTAGAACATCTAATTGTTATTTTCTGCTGATCGTGTCATTGATAATCTAAATTACGCAGATGGCTCGTTTCAACTAATTATACGGTTATCAACCCGAGCTGTGTGATGTAATAATCCCGATTATATCAGAGCACAACAAACAGCGAGCTCGGTTACGTCGCATCGTGTTACACTTGTATAAAAGCTGTTGCATTAGCGCGACTTCGGCTATTTAGCCCGAAGGCCAACACCAAGCCGGTATTTATCTCGGGTAGCTCATGCACTTTTATAAAGCGGACCAAGATAGATTGCGGATAATAGCGTGATAGGGATTTGGGACTTAAGAAGCATGAAATCGCGTATCGTTCGGCAACCGTAAAAAAAAAAATAAAATGTCGTGCTTTTAAAGCTGCATCGTAATCTTGATATAAATTAAAGGCAAACCGTTGCTCACTTTAACTCGGTAATTATTGCATTTATTTGCACGCTATATCCACCGCGCGTGTTTTCACACGCCAATACATATTACCGATTTTCAGGACTTATATTGTCACAAAAGACGAGTGTGTGACACGCGACCTTGAATACTTTATGACGTTCGTGAATTATCGTTGTTACAAATCGCAGAATCCTCGGAATTCATTTTCAAGGACGAGGTGACAAACCATCCGATCACCAGAGACCGTTCGCTGTTCCAGATCAAGCGAATCTACCTATCGGACACCTCAGGACTACAAACAACAGTATACCAGTCGCCTTTTACTTTCTATATGTAATAGTTATCTATTATGACTATTAATTGTGACATGCAAGGCACAAAATGGCTAAAAGATTACATAAAATTCACAAAAACTTGTATTTAGAGACATGTTACACTTAAGAGCAAGACATTAACTTAATAGTAAAAAAACAAGACTCATTTTACTTCTCGCAAGTCTCTCTAACCGTTAAAATATTATCAAGCCAATTTTTTTCAAAAGAGAATATTTTTCCCTATAAGTTAATGTAATCAATGATCATGCTGGTATTAAAAAGAAACAAAAGTGTAAAAATTATTTGAGCGAAGAGGAGAAGTAAAGTTCGTAAACTTTAAAAGTGCATTGCAAGTTTTTCCTGCATGGAGGCACAGAAAGTGCATGGAGGTCTCGCTTCGCGTCAACGTTGCACTTTCCGAATGCATATGGGCGAACGAACAATCAGAATAACGGTAGGCGTAATCGGCCGACGACGTTTCGATGCACACACGTGAGAGTCGCTTACAACGACAACAACATTCAGCGACGAGCGCGAGGCAAGAGGCTCACGAGGCAAAAGGTGTATCAAGACCTACAGGTAGGAGAAGTGTACATACACCTTCCTGCAAGCTTACCAGCTCCACGGTGAGCTCAACGAACGGGCAGTTACCTTTCCGTTCTGACACCGCGAGGATCTACCTTCCTCTACACTGCGGAGCTCGCTGATCGCTACTTCTGGGTGAGTTTCGCGATTTCTCTTTACAAAAATTTTCGCTTCATATAAATTTTCCAATTTTTCAAAATTGTTAAACCGTTAAACCGCGCTTGTCTCATTGTCAGTGCTAATTTTGACTTCGGTGCCCAATCAGTTGGAAGTGACGCTTGTAAAACAGGTAAGAATGCAATTTTTCAAATAAAAATGTGCTACGCGCGCGCTATCAAAAATCTATTTCATCGAATATAAATTTTCAATACATTCAATCAAAAACATTTATATTTTAGTTGTATACGAGTCGTTTTGTTGTAAAGAGTTTTTTATTTGTGTATAATAAATTGTTTTTTTTTCGCTTATAATTATTTTTATTGCTACTACAGTTAATTGGTATTAAAATGCGATGTCTCACGTACAATCGGTGAATTGCAACCGTTATTGCGCACACATACATTTTTTCTGTTTTCTACTATAAGAATAAACTTTAAGTACATTTTCTTGATGTCATATAATCTCCTCATAAAGGAGATTGGCGTGATTCATAGCTAAGAGTATAGTTGTTTCAACGTCGCCTAGAATATTCAGGGCACTGCATTTTAATTTTCGCTTTGATAGCTTTCACTGTCGGTTGCAATTTGTTTGATCGCGATAGTGTTACAAAGTAAACTGCAATCTACACTCCATACGTCGCCGACGGCTCTTATGACAAAACGAATGGTTGTATTAATAAAACCTGCGTCGATGAAACTAATGCTACATGGCACAGTGACACGGAAAAAAAACTATGTAGAAATTGTCAGGTTCTACAGTTTCCCGATAAGTTTTAAATCGATTTTTGGCCTTTTTTCAACTCAAACAATTTTTTCTCAATTCTGAAATTTGGTAGCTGCTGTAGCATTGTCAAAAACTCAAAGTTTTGATTCTATACGCCACTAGTTCTACACGCGCGAGCAAGCGTTTTACAAATTCTGATAAGTGTTAAATCGATTTTCGGCCTTTAACTTTTTTTTTACAATTATCAAAGTGGTCACTTTCCCGTTCAAGAACAAAGTTGAACCATTGAAGGTTCAACCAAGATTTTCGATTGTGTTCACAGACTTTTATAAAGTATATGTTTTAGAATGAAATCGCAAGTAGTAAGATGATAAATAAAATTTTTCTTTGTTTCATTTTCGCTCGTGATCAGTGTAAATACGCGCACAGGAATTTCCAGGAAGTATATTACAATACGTAATAAAAGAGAGATATATAAGATATAACATGTATAAATAAACCGTAAACTTCTCGGTAATTTTACAGACGTGATTAGTGCAAAAGCTATTCGATTTGATATTAACATCATTTGATGTGAATTTCAAAGTATATGCATGATTTAACACGACTGATCAATTACAGCTAGTCTTCCTTTTTTTGCGATACATTCTATCGAATGCGTCAAAGCAAATAACAAGTGTTGAACATGCTCATCTTTCACAATGAGACGTAACAAGCTTTTTTTATCGAAGAGCAGGATTTCATTTTAAGCTAAAGGAAACTATAATTGCAGAAGCACGATAAATAATAACAAAATTTTATATAAATAACGTGAAAAAATGATGTAAAAAAAAAAGAAACGCTTCGAGTTTCCGCGCGATGCAACGTTATTCAAGATCATTTTCATTATTTTAAATAAACAAGAGCAAGCAATTTTTTGCATCGGACATGTAAATCTTTCGATATCGGAAACTGGATTCTCGTCGTCGATTTACGTTCTGCTTTATTCCCGCGTTTTAGTTCCGTTAGCACTGCCGTTTGACGAATACAAGGTTTGCAGTCATACCGGTTTCCGTGCGCGCGCGAAGCAAAGCGGAAAATTCGATGCCGGCTTGCATATACGATAACACAAGTAACGCGATAGCCGCGTTTGAAGCTAAAACTTTCAATTCACTTATGAATACATAATGTTTCTGCATTTTTTTTTTTTTTTTTTTAACGCGTATAAACACGGATATTTCAGTGTGACGCAAAATGAGACGTCATTTATCTAAGGCGCGTGAAAAATGCAGAAAGTTGACGCGTGTTGAGTTCATAGTTCTTGATCTCCAGGGAGCTCCCGATTCGATATCGCGACAGATCGAAGACACGCGCGACACAATGAGTGATGAAAATATTGTCTCACGCTGTCGTACGGCGCTGAGAAAAGGCGTGATATTATCGATTGCATTCTTAGACTGTAACAACAACGTTCGTCACGCTCGCCTGAATGAAATTTCGCAATGGAATGATGCTGGTTGCGTGTGTGTTTGTACACGGCGGCGTTCTTTTCATTATACATAACGGAGCGCGCAAGGTGGACGCGCCGCTGTTGCATCGGAACTCGATTCGACGTAACTTTCCCGAGTTTTGTTGCCCACATCCCAAGTGTTCTATCGAGTCGTAAATCTTCTTTGAATGTAATTAAGCGGTGAAATCCGTCGACTGCATAATACGCTAATGATCGTTGGACAATATTCTCGCGCGTAAAGTTGCTCGCGATTTAAGTTTATTGCCTCGATAAAATCATAAAGATTGATTTTTATTTGAATTGTATTTTTTCTTATACTAATTTGAAACCTATCGCGGACGAGACCGTCGCGAGAGAGCGAGGTTTACTTCTTCTGAACTAAAATATTTGAAGGATTGTAGACGTTTTTATTTTGTTTTTGAACTTATTTGCAGGTAGCTCGGAGAGAAACGAGCCGCCTGAAAAATGACGCCGATCTTGTTCGGTTGCGCGATATTCGCGTTTTTCAGCGAGGTACAGGCGATATCGTCGTCCTGGCAACCGATCGTGCCAGCTCACAGCAGCGGCGTGAGTTTGCTGCATCAGGAAGCATCGATTTTCGGAAACGCGCCTACGCAGACGCTCTACGACGTGGACAGTCCTCATCTGCTATTGCCAAACGATCAAGGCCAATGCTCGCTCTACAAGGTCGCGATGAACCAGCAACTCTATTTCGAGGTAGGTCAAGATAGAGGAGCCTGTGCACGCGATGTGAATATTCAAGTAGACAATTCGATCAGAGCTTTGCGTAATTTTTCGCGTACTAATTCTTGAATAAAGCACACGCAAATGCAACTATCGTCATAACGAAGCAATCAATCAATGATTATTCGCAGAACGTTTGCTTTCCAAACCATAGAACGATGTTTGTCTCGGTATTGATATTGTTGTTTGCTCACACACGTACATAATCCAACGTGAAATGGACTGCAGTAATATAAATTCACATTTACGTAGTGATTGAATAATGAAAGTAGAAATACCAATTTTCGCGTGCGCAAACTGTAACACACAGAAAAATCATCTAATGAACTGCAATGTGCGAGATATTAGAAGATAACACTTTTATTACAATTTAACGGAAGATTTTTGCAACTATCGATATAGATAAGAAATAATAACACAGTCAATATTGTGAACGCGTTAGAATTTTGCAATTATTAAAATCGTTTGCAAACTACAAACGTAATTGAATTTTCTAATAAATTTCTTCTATCGAAAACGTTGTTTCTCGTGACAAAATACATCTAAATTGCGTGTAAAATAAATAGCCGAGTTTGTAACAATTTTCGCAGTACGTCGACCAGTAATATTCTCTTCGTGAGCCGTACATCGCATGCGAGCAATGCGGAATTTCGTCGTTCACGTACACAGAAAAAAATTTTGCTATACACAACCGGCAAGAAAAATTTGCAAAATATTTTGCATATTTTGTTGGCAAAATAACAACAATTTCAAAGCAAAGTTTCCTTGCTATTGTCATAAAGTAACTAATCTTTTTACTATTCCAGAAAAAATTTTGTCTGTGCACGCATGAGTGAACCGCAACTTGGCACTGTCGCGCGTGGCAGATTCGCCAAATGCAAGCGAAATAACATACACACACACACACACACACACGTTTCTGTGGCCAACGAAAGTAAAGAGAAAACCCACTCTCGATCTCCCCCTCGGGCGCAGTCTCGGAACGAGTTCTGAATTATCGCGCGCGCATCCGCGATCGGAGACGGCGAAATCACTACCATCTGACTTTTAATCGGTTCCTAACTCTAGCGTTCAGACGCCATCGTGTCCTACACGGTTCGTTAGAGGCGAAACACACGAGAACGCCTCTGCACTTCGCTCCAGATGTAATTCACGTGTTTACTTCACTCGGGAAAGTGAACGTTCTATCTCACTGAATTACTCGCTCATCTGATTCTAACGGCGATAATATTATCCGCTAACCATTTTCCGCCGGGAATACAGTTAGGCAGAGACAGGATCGTTGAATAATTGAACACGGAAGCGAATAAAGATAAGATAATTCCCTGCCGCGAAATTTGTCGCATACACGACTAACAGACACTAAGTAACAGTTTTATTAGCTATTCGATAAGAGTCGGCGATATGTTTCGTAAATTAATAGCAACTGTGTTTTTATATATATACGTTCTGACATCAAAAAAATATTGCGGTGTCGCTTTTATGCTAATTGAGCTATTACATTTAGACTGTGATTATATAATTGTATAATATGTCCGATGAAAGCAGCTTTCGGATTAAATTGTTACCGGAAGTTGTTTTCAGATACAACGTTCTCAGATTGACAGTTCTCATGTTGGCACTTTTTATGATACGCACAAAAACAAATAAGCGATTTCAGGAGAAAGGAAATATAAACTTCTCATTTAGAACGGTATAATATCAACGACCTTCGGCCGTTGTGACTATTTGCATTTTTATTTATACACATAAGTGAACGTTCCCTGGGTTACGCAAAAACCTAGCTCTGAATATTAAAAATGCAAATTTTGTATATCAACTTGTTTATTCGGAATATTTGCTGAAACCATCAAAACAACAATACTTAATAATATATTAAATATTATAAAAATTCAATAAATGTCGCAACGATATTGATAATTTTTCCATCGTTTGAGAAAAGTGTCAAAGATAAAAAACGAGATTAGAATTCTACACAATACCTATCAAGAGGCAATCTGGATCTTTTCGCGAAGAAACAATCTATGCGTGCATCGGTAAAATCGAACGCGATGGAAAGCAAGCAACGGTGCAATGTTTCTTTTATTCATCGAAACTCACGCTCTGCCAAGTGATATCGTCCGAGGGGATCGTTCAGGCTGGACGCCAAGCAAGCATAATTGCGGCTTTGCGAGAAAAGAGAGACTGTCGCTCGAAATCGCGAGCTCGTAAATGGATCCGCGAACGGGAACAAAGGCAGTCCGCGTCAGCTGTATATACTTTCTACGCTCGTTACGTCGTTCATTCTCTTCGAGACGCGAAAGATGCTATCGCACGATCGTTCATCAGCTTCGTTCCTCCCCACAATTAACGGCCGCGCTTGATGCGGTCGGCGCCTCTTATGACGCTCTCGATAATGTCGGGATGATATCAAGTGCAGCCGCCGCCAAAAGAGCGAATTCGCGGAAACAAGACTCGCGGAGTTATCTCGTGTTGAGAAAACAGAAACGATACAGAAAGTTCTACGAAAAGTAACAATCGGACCGGAACGAATCGATTTTATTACGGAAGTTCTGCAAATTCGAAATTGCCCGATTTATTTTTTTGTTTCGCTTTCTTCAAGTGGAGCTCAGCGTTTATGTGTTGCGCTCCGTTTAGAAAAAAATTTTCTGTTAAAGTATATTGCTTTTAATAGTGTTGCGTTTATTTTTTGTTTACTCGCGAAAGTCTCCACTATTAATAATATCGCGTTGTCCGGAGAAGAGACCTCGCGCGATTGATCACGTGACTTTGCAGCCTCGACGTGTCGATAAGTCACGAGAATTGCAGGCGCAAATTACCGTAATGCAAACACACCTGCGGGAAAATTGAGCGAGCGCGCAACGGCCACGATTGAATATTTCAAGCCGCCCGTCAAATTTACGAGCTTCCCTTTTAGAGGCCGGTCTGAAACATTACGCGTCAAGTTCCCCGTCGAACGCGCGTATTTCTGCGGCGAGCTGCGTTAACGCGCGGGAAATTTGATGCGAGTCGACAACCGTAAAAGGAACTGAACGTGTGCCTGGGCGGTCCCTCGTTGGCACCGTCGATTTTGCGGTCGCTTTTGGCCGGATCTGTTTCTCCAACAACAATCGCGCGGGGGTTCGAAGAAATGACACACGTACAAGAAGCGTTTTGCGCCCGAACGACGCCTCTGTCGCGTCAACAACGCTCGCGCCGTAATCGATTAACTGTGAATTCACGCAATCACCGATGACGAAAACGCGTGCACTCTCGCGCGAATGTCGAGTCATGTTCATGTTGGCCGTAACGAATTTCACAAGCTCGCTTTAAAGTGACGTCAGAAATAATGGGATTTGGAGAAAAAGTAGTTTGAAAAAAAAGCCCCACTCGCGCGCACTTTTTAAAAAGTGCATTATAATGCGGAAATGTGATCTGCGGAAAAATAATCCTTTGAAAATGAAATTGACGCGCGCGAAAAGAGCGATCATTTTTATTGATAGCGCTTTTACGGGAACGCGATTACTTTCCGCGAGACATAATTTTGCACTTACGATTAAAACATGACACAAATAAGATCTTGTAATTCTTTTTTAATAATAGTTAAAAAATAATAATTAAGACAATACACAAACGCGCGCAAAACACAAAGAAGACATTGACCGCACAAATATTTTTTTTTTTTTTTTTTTTTTTTTTTTTTTTTTTTTTTTTTGTAAATACGCATTGTGTTGCAATTTCTATTTCAAGGAAGAATTAACCATATTTTTCTTCCGCACAATTCGCTTGTGTTTGTTACAACCGCATTGACGCAAGAGTGGAACACCGCACAATAAACACGACATTCGGTCGTTAGTTGTGTGTGTTGCATCGCGATATTCTACAACACGCAGCGAGCCGATTTCACTGCCTGCAGCACGAACGACTGTATGCAGTGTTCATCAATATGTTCAGTGCATGTCTTGGAGCGGAATGTTACATTACGTGTGCATACACATAAGAGTCTTATTACGGTCCGCGTATGTCAACAGACAGTCTAATCAATTAATGAAAACACACCGCGCTTCGGGACGAATAAATAAATAAGCAAATGGCAAACACGGTTCTTGCGCGTTCTTTTCTCAAACTTATAAGTTTCTCTCACTCTGCGAGTGTTTCTCCCTTAATTCGAAAACTCATCCAGTGACTCGCGTAAACCCAGGTGGTTTCAACCCCAGATTCTATCGAGCGGCAATTGCTTTCACATGATTGTTCAATTACACACACGTCCGATTGCGCCCGAGGGAGCACACCGCTCGCCAATGTGCGGCGTTTACTTAACGCGGGGTTTTAATGGGAGTCACGGGAATCGACGCTGACGATTAATAATGTAAGACCGCCCGTATAATGTGGACCGCGCCGCGCGATACGCGAGAGCACACATTCACGGCGCGATTAAATCGCACGAAGCGATTAATCTTCGACGCATATACACGCCGGCGGCATTGACAATTCAGGATCGCGATAGATGCTAGAAACGCCTCACGTCGGCCGATCTAACCGTTCTAACAATCTGTCTTCCTCCCGCAGTACATCCATTACAAGATAGATTTGCCGAGCATGAAGGAGTTCACCCTCTGCATGTGGACAAAATTTTACAATCACAGCAACGACCATCCCCTGTTTTCTTACGCAGGTGAGTGCTCAACGCCAAGCCCGTTTTCCTCTCTCTCCTTTCACCTTTTATCGAACGTGAAAGCGAGAGCCCGGCGTCGTTTATCGTCCGAAAGTTTCGCAAATTATCGCGTAATGGTGTTACAAATAGCGCCTCGTACACGTTAATTAATTTAAATCGAGTTTTTAGTGCAGCGCTTATGGGAAGTTTGCTTTTTCAACGAATGCTTTTTGCTGGAATTTTTCCGAGATCTTTTGACATTTGCGCAGAAGGCTGTCGTTAAAATTTCATCTCGTGTTAATGAGAGCTCTTTCGCATGTTCTTTTATGTACATCTCGAAGAAACGAACAAGTTGACAACGTAACGATGTCGTATGTTTATCCGAGTGATATGCATGCAAAAAAGAGATAAATGGATCTCTTTTTTTTCAACGTAGAGAAACTTGTTACCGCCATTAAAAAAACGACGACTGAACTTGCCGCTCTTAAATTGCGGCGTGAGCTGCGTGTTTGATTAACGAATTTTACGCCGTGAGCTAATTCGCCGTTGACCTAGTTTCGCATAATTGATATATTGTTTACTAAAACAACGCGGAAACTGCGGATAAGCAAACAATATTTTTTTTTTTTTTTTTTTCTTTTTATACACGAAAAACAAACTATATACACACTCGCCAATTATTATTTCAACTCACTAGTTATTTCGAAATATTGCCAAAAGTCATTAAAAATAATGTTTTCCCATTTGTGAGCGATGTACACAAGCAATTTGAAAACTCACACTGATATTTCCTCAATGAAAACGTCAAAGTTTTATGAAATTTTATCCTACAAATATCAATAACAAGTTTTCACGTGATTTACTTAATGTGCTTGTTCGTACGGTTATTGAAACACGTTATGTGTGTAATAGATAATATATTATTCAACACTTCATACATTCGTGTGCAATACACGTAACAAAATTGAATTTTATCAAAATTCTTTTAGCGAGAATTTACTCGATCAAAAAACTATTTACCGCAAAAAGAACTCTTTAAACACTGAAAGCGCGAGATAAAAGTTTTTTATGCAGTTGCGTAATCTCGATTCTCCCACGCAATGCTCATCCGTTTTTGCGGATCAGCGGTTGGCTTCTCCTAAGTATTGTAGTTAAAAGCGCCCGCCCTCCGTTGTCGTGGCAAAAATCGATTTGCACCCGTTACGTTATTACTCGCATGCAAACAATGAAATTGTTCAACCGTGTTTTCAATATGCAGTTTAGAAAGGTTCTTGCATTTTTTTTTTTTTTTTTTCCGTGACGCAGACGAGCGTGACAATAGGCGGATATGCGTGGTGTCATAAATACACCAACAATACGTTCCTTCCTCGCGCGTGTCTAAAAATGGCGCTCGGCTTCCAGGATCAATATGACATAACGAAGTGTTGTGTTCGGCGTGTCGGCGATCATTAATTATTTCAAATTAACAAAGAATTGTTAATTTCAAACAGTGATCATTGTTAACCCAACAATTGAAGTTGATCTTATTGACACTTGAAACGCGAATAATTAAAGAATTGATTAATAATGATGTGAACGAAGCTTCTGTGTGTATATACGTGAGACGCGTCTTTGCTCTATTGTTCCGACGCGAATTGCGCGCCAAACTATTAGAATCTCGCGTGCGCGACTGTTAGTATAACTTCATCTGTTTACCGTCTAATGAGGATGTTGCATCCGCTGTCCTCTTTCTCTCTCTTGTTTGTGCGCGAGCTAATTATCAATCCTCGACTTCCAGTCGGCGATCAACCGCGAGGGATACTGTCATGGGTTGCAAACACACCAAGGAGTTCGTACTACATGCTGAACGTCAACGGTCACAACTTGTACAGATTGAATTATCCGCTTAGACTTAACAAGTGGTACCACTCCTGTCAGAGCTGGAACGGCCGCACCGGCGAGTGGCAGATCTGGGTCAACGACGAGCGCGTCGGTCGCGGGTTCAACAACAGGGTAAGCACGACTTTACGTTGTCTTTGACCCTTAGGCGCTTCACCTTCTCGCGCATCGTTTCGCAAACAGACGGACGGGAGGAGAACGTCTGCTGTATTTTGATATTTTGACGGAGAACAAAGACATATAGCTTTACTTCTCGTGTTGAACTGATGCAAAAGTTTTGTTGCCCTTTCGTGTTTTTCGTGAGAGTGTTCGTTTGTTTTCAAGAAAATTATCGATCTCTCTCAAATTTTAAATTCTGCACCTCCGGTTTCAATTTTCAACGAATATCACGGAGACACTCCCGCCAATTTCCACAATATTTCTCGAGTTAATATCTTTCTCGGTAAAGAGAATACGAGAGAATACACTTGTTTCTTATTTCAAGAGAGTGTAGCAATTTGCAATAATATCGACATCGAATTACACGAGAATTTGACAGATAGTTTTCTCGTTCGAAGAAACCCTATTGCGAACTCGCCCGATATTATCGAGCCGAGCGCGGTTTCAGTTACAACGAAGTCACGATTCGACGATATAATACGTAAGAAATACGCGTTGCCTCGCTCGCGGGATGCACTTTTCGTGCGGCGACAAATCTGGGTCGCCGCCGCGAGAAGCGCACGAACGGCGCAACGGTGGCGCATTGTCCTTGATACTCTAACGAGAAAAACTGCGTCGGGTGTCTCTCACTCTCGTGTTCGGGCTTTACGATCGTGACGGTAATCGTCGACTCATGCTTTGTCGTCCTTCCAGGATTAAAAATAGTCGCCCTCCTCTGCTCAACAACGCGCCTCTTAATCGTCATTTGACCTGAATTAAAGCTATTGTTTTAACTGTTTTCTACGTGGCCTACATCTTTCGCGTGTAAAACGCAGGAAACAACAAACGTGGAAAAACCTGGAGTACAGTCGAGACCGTATCGCGTACAGTTCCGGAAACGCTTAAAGATAATTGAAATAATCGTGATGCACAAGGACGACATTTTTCGACCACGAAATCATCGCATAAATTGTCTTTAGGAGTAATAGCACTTATTTAATGGATTATGCTTGCAATTATCCTGTGCTAATTATACTGCACCACAAACTCGTGATGCGAATTTCAACGACGATGAAATTGCAGATCTCATCGCGCACAGAATGAGTGCATTAACGGTGAAATCAATTAACGCTAATGAAGTGCTTTTGCTAATACGCGCCTTAAGTATATCTCCGGATAGAACTGCGCGCGTCTGACCACACACGCGGTTTTACTACTACACGACGTAGAAAAATCTATAGCTATATATAAATCTGTATATTACTCGTTGCAAAAGTTTTTGCAGTAATTAAAACAAAACAAATACGCAGATAATAAAACTAATTCAATTTTAAAAGAAATGTCAAATGTTATTAAAAAATAAACGTCAAAATATAATTTATTTAAAAAATAAATATTCAAATATTTTACTTGTAATTGTTTTTGTCAAGATATTTATATTGGACAATATTATTCTGCTATAAAATATTGTTGTACGCTGAAATTTCGTAACAAACTTACTCATTCATAATAAATATCAGATACACAAATTTACATTTGGTAATGTGCGTAACACACGCTCGTTTTTCTTTTTATGTAAAATTATGTTTTAAAAAATAGCACGATCTCGCGAAACATTTCGCGCAAAACAATTTTTATTTTCCAGAGAATCATAAATCTCTTTTTCGTGAAAAAAAATATTATATCAAAGAATAATATGTGCGTATTTTGCAAATTACACGCGGTGTTGTGCATCGGTACGTGCAAAAAAAAAGAACACACGGTAACGCAAGAATCCTAAGGCAAAAATATCTATCGTCTGATTAAACTAATGCAACGATATCGTTATTTCGCGAGCTACGGTTTTATTAACATTCCGCGAATGTCGTTCTTGCGACTGTAGCGTTTGTGCCGAGGAAAGAAGAAACATTCCTCTTAAGAGAGGGCAAGAGAAGATTGTCTTGCTTTGCACTGGAGCATAAGCGCATAGTTGCATAAGAGTTCTATATTACAGTCGTCTCAATTATCGTTTATGCTAAACGCGCCAAGAATTTCTTGAACAAGCGTGCTTCCGACGCAGCACAAAGTATCTCTGTCTGTCCGCATACAAGTCACGTTTGCGAATGTATCACGTCTACCGCACCTTACCCAAGCGAAAGTCGAGCACACTGTCACCGCGGTTTTGCCGACTTAATGCTGCTTCCACACAAAACGACCATTTCCATAGAGTTGCAGTATTTGATTGTATAATATGTAAATAGAGACGCGTGACGCGTTTCTAAAGATCGCAACGATATCTGCGTTTATTCGCAAGACTTCTTTTCACCCGTTCCTGCTACTGTCAATACATACAGATATTGCGACATATATGTTACATTAACAAAAAGCCAGTGAAAGCTGTATTTTAGTCGTGCATTTTAGAGAAACGCGGATACTGACGCGCGTTTAATTGATATACTATTGTTAAATGAAACTATTAAAATTGAATTCTAAGTGCTAGATTCGCAATTACGCGGTAGTAAATTTCTAGACCTTCTGAATGCATGAGAGCTGTCATGAGACAACGTCTTCCTGTATTCAGATTGCGTCGGACAGAAACGAAATGGAAAAGAATGGCGACGAAATAGAATAACGAATAGAATAAACGGGAAATGAAAAGGTATAGAATTTTCAAAAAAAAAAAAAAAAAAAAAAAGAAAAACAAAGAAGAAGCAAAAAGCAATTTAAATTTCCATATGACTGCGGCTGGGCGCGCAATTTATCTACTGCTATTATATCTCACAAAGAAAACGCAATCCGTCTTTTGTTCTATATTTCAATCAGCTTCTCACTAATGTGCTCACGTTGTCGTCGATCAATCGATCAAATCGAACCGCATTTTCTCTATCGCGTTATATTATACGCGAAACAAAATTACATTCCACGTGGTTATTTCAGTTGGTCGGGCATGTTATCAAAGGTGGCGGAATTGCTATTTCCGGACAAGAGCAACGGCAACTGGGTGGCGGTTTCCTGGAGGGAGAAGATGCGCCACCAGGTAAAAACATATTTTTGTATATTTTTTTATTATGTCAGTATTTACTTAAATAGTAGATATTTTAAAAATTCCTTCGATATTATATTTTACACATTTTTTAAATTTTTATTTTGTTTAATTTAAAAGAATTCCTACCGTCACAGCTATTGTAGTGTAAAACGTCAGAATGATAACTAACAATCTGTTATCTCCCAGGTTCCGGCGGCTACTTAGGAGAGCTGACGATGGTGCAGCTGTACAACGTCGCGCTGACTGCGGGAAAGGCGCACAAAGATCACAAGCACCACCACGCTCATCATTACGAACACGATACGAGTAACAACACACCACGGACCACCACGCGAGCGCCTGTAACCGGACCGCCCTTGCCGCCGCATCCCTTCCTCACCGGCGGCCAGATCAATACACAAGTATAATCACGTTTTCTCGCTTTGTCACACGCTCGAAAGCACGCGCGTGCCGTATCATCAGGCTAATTGCCTTCACTCCGCTCCTCAATTAGCGTCACCATAAACAACGCGGAGGCGTCCAAAGAACGCGCCTAAAAGAAAAATTAGGACGTTCTTAACATGTCTCTCAGACAGTTTTACGATCTTTCTTCAGACGCTTTTACGACGTCTTTCGAACGCACGCACGCGCTGTTGAAAGAAACGCGCTTCTGTTCAGCTTGCACACGTGTGGGAGCTTCTCTCCTACGTTTCTCGTCACGCTCGAGCGAGCATGAATATTTCATGTATGCGAACGATGTTTTCAGTTGAAGATCAATCCGGGAGCGTCGATTCAAATCGTACAAAACGGCGTGACCATTCGTCATCCGGCGTTGCCGCCGGCTCCGGAATCGCCCCCGCAGCCGCTTCCGCCTTTGAATCTCGACGTACTGTCGACGACCTACCCCGCTCTGCCGTCGCAGTTCATCAGCAATCCGGTACAGCAACAGTTATCCGCAGCTGCTGGACCATCGTCGATCTTTCCGAGCGGGTCCTATCACAATCTCTTCAAAAGGGAGAAAAACGAATCGAGGAAGCGAGACATTCGCGACGAGGCGGTAGCGTCGGATTTGACCAAGAAATCGGTCGAGAAGAGAGACACCGCGAAAACTTCGGAAGCTGCTGGCTCCGACAATAAGGTGAGTTTAATTAGATCAAAGTTAAGCGTCGCGTTTTGTTTTCAGAGAGAATATCTGTACATCTATCTTTTAGTCTTTACTACTATTTTACAAGTTTTTAAATAATACATAAATATGTATAAAGTAATTTATTTTACTTATATAAGTTTACTTTTTTGTTTATTTCAATGAATAGTCTCTTTTATAGAAATAGGTAATTGAATCTTACACGTTCTTGAAAAACTTCAAAGAAAACTTTTAGTTAGCGAATATCAAATTGTGCGAGTTCCTTCAGTTTCCGACCTACTTAGCGTAGGAAAGTAAAATAAAAAAAACTTACAGTGAATCAGAGTGAAAATATAATATAATCTCGATGAACGTATTCTCGACTTGCACGAGAATTAAGATTGTTCGTCTCTCGAGGAAATTCCCTCGTTGAATGATTTTCACATTTTCCAGCTAACTTGTCTTTATTTCGAATCATTTTACCGTTGCGTGAGACAAGTTGATGTTTTTTACTTTTGATTTTTCTGCATGGCAGTAAATCCGATTAAACGATTTCTCTGCCAAGACACCTACGTTCTGTCTGAATCAAGAACAAACTCTTGCGCCGTGCTGTATCGTTCTACTTCTTCTCGAAAAGAGAATAAAGCGAACGATATATACCCCGCTGTAAATTGCTATTTACTCAACAGACAGCAAACGACGCTTAACGTGTCAACCTCTCCAACTTTCAGGTGTCTTTTGTGCCGAGGTCGGAAACTGCGGATGACAAGAAGCTGGGAAAGCGCGAGACCGAGAAGAAGAAGAAGAGAGGACTGTTGCAATTGGGCGACGGATCGATCCTCGACGACGGGTACTCCATCCCTCAGGGTTTGGACAACGACTATTACGCGGGACTGACGAGTTACGGCCTCGAGCTCACGAAAGAGACGGAGGACGAGGAGGAGAACGTACGCGAGCCCGCCGAGGCCGAGGTTAGGCAAGTAATGGACGTGTGCGACGGCTGCGCCGACGAACCCTTCGAAAAAGCGCTGGTGATGAGCTGGAGATCTGTGCCCAAGAAGCTTTACTCCGGCGCGCTGTTCTTGCCGGCCGTGCAAGCGTGCAAAGCGTTCTAAAACGAAACGCGATAAATCGCGCGAGGACATTCATGAGGGACGTTGCATGAATTCTCAGGGAATTTATCGAGCGTCCGCGATTAAAGATCCGGATCGCGCTGACACAATTGACACGACGTCGATGAAGATTGACGAAAACAATCGACGATCTTTCTTTTTCTCTCTGGAGAACGGAACATTCCCAAGTATCCCACGCCATGTTTAGATCGCTGAGTATATTTTATAAGTTGTTATGGGCAACGATGACTGGTCACTTGCACGAATCACGCGATTTTTAATTAAATTTCTTTGTCAGTTATCAGTTTTCTTGTTGAGTAATAATTATTTCTAGTAGCAATGTCATGTTCGCCAGTGGAATCGTTTTTGTGTTAAATTTGTTTTGTTATATCGCATATATACGCATCTCGCTCGATTGAAAAACAATAACTTACAATTATTCAGAGACGCGAAAGCTTGCACGTGACACGACATCTTGCCGACTATATTTATTCTCTGCCCCCCGCTTAACTGTTACAACGATTAAGATTTGAGAATTCCGTAAGTGCTACGATGTACGATAAACGTCGCAATAACCCGTATACGAGGATAGTCTTAAGAGAAATTGAATTAGCGGAGTGACGTAACGTCGATGTAATAGGACAGTATTATCTCGTAAAGTTCGAGGAACTGAACGCGATTAATATAACGATCGCTTTTACTGGAATACTCATTTCAGAAGATGCGCGTTTTAAGATGCGTGCTGATCGATCGACTTCGGCGCGACAAAGGCAGATTTAATTGGACGACGACGACAAGATGACCGCCTTGATCGATCAGCAACGTACGGTACAGCCTAAGCTCGAGACTTAGCTCTTAGTATTGTATTCTATATAGCGTAAATGTGATGTGTATGCCGAGTAAACTTTTGTAAACCCGTTTCGATGTGTTTCATTTGATTATCGTCCTTTTTTTAAAGTCCCTGTGTACGATTATACCACTCTTTGTCAAATCAATTTGACGGCAAGCGAGGTGAAAGAATCTAACTCGATCTCGTTCCCTACGAGGAACATGAAAGCGACGGACTTACGAGTGAGATCTCGTTAACGTGCACTTACCTTGCTCTTGTGAATGTGCTGATGCTGATATTCGCTGTCGAATTCCGGCTCGCTGAAGTAGCTCTGATCTTCCCAGTGAGGCGGCAAACCGCCGCCACCCCCTGGCACTCCCATTGGCCCCGGCATCCCTGTCACTCCGTCGGCGCTTTCGAAAAGTCTCAGAACACTGCGATCCCGAATATCTCTTAGGTGTGACCTAAAACACAAAACAATCACGTTCACATATTTGCATCTTAATAAACTTTGCTTTATCGAACATTTATCGTGTTATTATCATAAAAAGTGAATTAATTAGAAATATTTAAAATGTTATATATTGCAAAATATCTACCAAGTTTTTATTATATAAATAAAAGTAAGAATTTAATTTGATTCATTCTTGATACACAAAAGCAAATGGACTATTTTGCGATAAAATATTTCTGTTTATTTAAATTTAAGAGATAAACTATAATATTTTAAGAGAAATTTCCTAATGGACTTTCAAGATATTACCTTAGATCTTCGAGTTCGTAGAACATATCCTTGTTACTGTCGTGTATGTAGACTTTTACGTGGGGACTATCCAGGTATTCCATAGTGAGTTGTTTCGGAAAGCTTCTAACGAAGAGAGCCTTGACAGTGTCTATACTGGTAATCTCGTTCGGCAGCAAAGCTCTCTTTGTTTCGTTCCTGTACTGCAGGAACACCAGTCCTAGAAAAGCAAACGCAAAATCGCATTGTCAGTGAAGTCGTAACGTATTTGAGTAAACAACATTAACACACAAAGTAGATAATACATTAAAGTACTTATTCTAGAAAAGCTATTATCACGAAAATGTGTGTTGTTAATTTTAAGATTGCGATTTTCTTTTTACAATAATCAATAGTTAGAAAATTATATGACATAAAGTAAAACCGATGTAATTTTAATTTGCGAAAGAAGAAAGAGACTAGAAAACTTTTAACTACCTACGCAAATTTTCTTAACTTTGCTAATTTTTCTTCGCGTAAGTTTTATCTTTTGCAAATTACCTAATGGTCGCTCCAAAGTCTTGCTGGGCGTTCGTACGACGGGCAAGCTGCTCCGTTGCTTGCCGCCTCGACGAAATCCCGTGCTCGAGGTTTCCACCTCGGACATGATGCCCGGGTCGTCATCGAAAAGCATCGTCGAAGATGGGGGCGGATATCCGCGCGGAAGAGGCGACTGCAAGTACGTGAAATCGGTCAATTTTCAGCACATGTGCATTGAGCGCTTTGCTGTTTCAGTTGAAGTTTCACTTGGTGGCATTCACGAAAAAGAAAATGATAAACGGATTGTTCAATACATTTACAAGAGACACTTTTGTGCATCTAATCATGTAGTTTCTTTTTTAAAAAATGAAATAAGTTCGTTACTCATCTGTTTACTCAACAGTACGCGAATTTATTTGCTAATAAACAAACAAATTATTTGCTAATATTATAAATATATTATATATACAACAAACAGAACCGGCAAACAGAAATATTACGAGTATCGGCGAGCTGTATGATTCCGGCAAATATACAAAGCAACATTTATATTATCGTTAGGACTTTACAAACTGAAAAGTTTTTTCTCGTCTTAGTTTTCTAATTATAACCCGATTATATGCGTCGTCGAGATTTTTATTACCGCCTGTCATATTACGAATATGATCACGACGACAGTTGCCGAGCGAACAATTAGACGCACGGTAAGGGTCGAGGATTAAATGCCACTCAGAGAAAAAACGATCGTGTCAGCATGCCGACATGCACGTTGACGGAAAAGAATTGATTGCGCAGGCAATCTTGCATGGAAAGCATGAAAATTCAAAAATTACCTTTCTCTGGCGAGACTTGGTCCCCATCTGTCGGTCGGGCACGCGGCAGGTAACACGGAAACACACACACAAAATAAAAAACCAGTTAGATGTGTAATATGTTGCGGAGTAAAAATAAATAACAGCAGACAAGAGAGAAGACCAAACCGGCGATTGAAACGGAAATGATGGTATCGAAGGGAGGAGGAAAAAAAAGGGAAAAACTACAAAAAAAAAAAAATTGAGCGATTGTTGTGTCGTTGACGATCGAAATGCTCTTCGTTGACAGGTAGGTCGTGTAACTTCGACCCGTAATTGCGGCTGCAAATAACACATAGGCGCTAACTTCCTGCTCGTAATGAAACGTGTTCCACGAACGGTTTTTCGGATTTCAAGGCGCACGCGTTTACGATCATCGAGTTGTTACTTCTAGCGAAACGTCATTACATTCTGTAAATCGGTTATTGTCATGGAAATGCCAATATCCTCTTCTTTATGGCCTGTACGCGAGTATTTGAAGAGAGCTGAGAGAATGAAAGAGAAAGACAGAGAGAGAGTAATTATGCATTTTGCATGACAACAAAACAGTACAATATAAAAATGTTTGCGTACACGAACATATAGAATTGCAGATTATCTCTGTAATTTTGTATTTTCTTCCATTTAGCAATATATATCAAGCAGATATACATATATATAATTAAATGTATCTTTTGGTAAATAAAATATATCATAATCTCGTCTCTCGTTAAAGACTGAATTATAATAATTATTTATATAAAATATTTGAACAACTGTATTATATTTGAACAACGTTTGTATTTTATGCGGTTTTTCTGTCTGTATCTCATCAAAAAAAGATACTGTATAAATATATTAAATATATTAAATCACTTAATAACTTTCAAATCAAATATTTATAAATAATAAACAATTTAAATTTTATTTCTCACTCTGCATATGCATTTTCCTATATATATATTGATAAAATTACGTGAAATATATTACACGGAAGAAAATAGGATTATGTACTTTTTACTTCCGACACGTTCTTTATAAAAGCAAGAAAGTTAGCGCTTATGATACATAACATATACAACTCACGTTCGAGAACGGAACGCGTGGTAAATATCTACAACGTTGTCATAACGCTTTGAGATAAAAAGATAAAAGGTAGAAAAAAGACAAGAAGAATAAAAAAACAATGAGGGAGAAAAAAGTACACGCTTTACACGTTAACGCACAACTATAACAAAGGGTTGGAAAGAGGGATTAAAGAGACCAGAGATATTTTATATTTAAAAACTTATATAAAATAAAATATACACATCAAATACCTATTAATTGTGTAATAATTAAAGTTCGTTAAATTTTGATAATTGAATTGTGGACTTACATTTTTTTGAGTAAAATTATGTAAATTGTAAATAAAGCTTTTTGAATATTTTAATTGATTTCTACGATTTCTGAAATCCTTCTGATTTAAAAAAAAAAACTCGATCCTGTTTCCGGCGATGTATTTTCGCAATTTAAAAAAATCGCGCACTTCATGTAACCACCACGTGTTACACAGTGACAGAACAAGCTACAAGTCGAGTTGGCTGTCAATTAATAGCAGAGTTGGCGAACACGATGACGTAACGCTCACATCCACTATCTCGAATGTGCACCACCTGCACGCCGTTCGATTATCTTGCACTAAACCACGGGAACACCCCAGAGAGGTGCGCTCAATAACCACGTGCTGCGAACTAATCGATCGTCCGACATCCGTCTGACACGAGTTCCACGATCTTTAGATCTTCCAAGTGCGATATAATACGAGCGAAGTTTAATGGTATCTAAATTGCGCCGACTGCAATTAATACCGCGAGAGAAGACGTTCGGGACTAATGTTCGCGATTAGAATACAAATGGCATACTCAAAAGTTACGCAGAAAAAAATATGCATTTGGTTTCTTGATGCAAATATTTATACAAATACAAACCGTTACGTCATTAAATTAAAAAAACAAGTTTGTAGCTTTTATCTCGTATATTTTGCAGAATAGAGATATATTTTTTTACCTCAATATCTGAAGTTATATTGAACAAAATATATTTTTGGTCACAAGCTAATGATAATTTTACGTTAAAAGCACGCAGAATTTTATGCATACCCTCAGTTTTTAAATCGTTACCGTAAAAACTTTTAACATCCAGGTAATTAACATGCCGAAAAAAAACGAACCCGAAAATCTGGTAACCTTAAGAGAGAACGAAGCTTACGTGAATACATTTACGTTCGGTACTCTCCAATTATCGGTAATGACGAGCGCAAGAAACGAGGACGTCGTAGGTGGATGGTAATTAATTAACCGCTTCCCCTCATTATACCGGCGGTTCTTGACCACGCTCACTCTATTTGCTACCGTAATAAGCTGCGGGTATTTAAATAATATTTTACCCACATTTCCAGTCTCACAACATACGAGGGATTAAAATGACTTTGACGTTCAAACGAGATCAGCAGGTTTTTATTTCGTTAAACGTATATCAAATAAATAGTTAATAGACATGCTATAATAATGTTATCACGTATGTGTTGTGCAATATTATTAATAATATTCTTTGTAATTAATAAACGAGAAAATTGCAAATGCTACTGCAATCTTTCATATATGATGTAATTTACATTTTAATATAATTCACGTAAATGATTACACGCTGTCGTAACTTTCAACATTCATTAATTGCAATTTCTAATTTTTAGTACATGTAAAAACAATATGTAACATATTCTATATAAAGTAATGAAAAATATTTATTCCGTTTTGTAGGAACTATCAATACTCTCTCGTTCCATTTTAAATAATAAAAACATTCTCTTGAATCTCCGCTTAATCGAGCGAAAGATGCGAATATTGTGTAATTCATAAAGTCCATATTTCTAAAAGTAAGTAACGTCCATATTTCCGCCGTGAATGCGAAAAAAAATTACGAGGGAGAAGAATAGGAGATGAAGATGTAGATAAACAATATAAACGTGTATGGTGTGCATTCACGTGCACGGTCCATAAATAAAACTTCACTATTATAGTAGTGCATCGACTAGATCTGTTGTGCGTTTTCTTGAATGCAACATTCCCGAAACGAGAAATACAGCCTTTTTTGTTGCACGGTAAATATAATTGACTGACTGAACATTTCCCCTCTGTAGAAAAAAAAAACCAAATAACACGTATTCAATACGTACGTATATTGAAAGGTAAATAAAATCTCAATAATAAGCCAGAATGAAAGAAAACTTTAGTTAATCGCGCGAATAAAATTGTTCAGTGAATAATTTACTTCACAAACATAGAAGAGAAACAAAATTTTTTGTTCAATCCGATATGTTGTCTGATAATTATATACATATATGTGTTTCACACTCGATTGCACACGTGGTTATTCTAAATTATAGCATCACGTAAGAGAAACGCCAGCGAAATCGAAGTGTTGTCGATTACGTTTATACACTCGAGTATCATTTTTTGTATTGTCTGAATTGTCAGAAATGTGAGAAAGAAACAGAAATTATTATGTCACATTCTTTTCTAATTTATTTGTATATTATACAAAATAGTTTGTGTAATTATAAGAATTGAAATAATAAAATTTTCGTACAACATATGCGAGAACGCTCTTTGATTTCGTGTAATTTTCTATGTTATACACGCAAGTTATTTATTTATAAAAAATCAAACAACAACGTACGACATCAAAGCCACGTGACAAAAGAAATGTTCAATGAGTCCATTAAAAATCGCCCCATACATTAGACACGAAAAAAGGAGACACATATTCTATCGGCGGGAAATTCAAGATGGTACATGTAAATATAAAGAGAAATTTATTTTACCTTGGAATAAAACCCCGTCTTGTGGGCACATAGTGAAAAATCATGGATTTCTTTTAATCAATATCAATAAGACGAGGTATATAAATTTATGTGACAACAATTGTGTTAACATCACATACCAGGAATAAATGAACAAGTATATATGATATAAAAACACGGAGAAACATCATCGTACTTATATATTTAATAAATACATATACATGTATAAAAGATGTATAAATTTAAAAAATATAGAAAAACAAAGAGAGCGGAAAAATTCAAAATAGAAATCACACAAAAATGAAAGGTACATATTGCAATTGAAAAAAAAAAAGATAGTAAACGTTTGTAAAGGTTCTGATTGTGTCCTAGTTTTTTAGGATTTGAAGTAGAATCTCGATACCTCTCGAGTTTCGTGAAATACTAGAACCTTGAACTACATATGCACAAAAAAAAAAAAAAACAAAATAAAACACAAAACAGTAAAAATAATACGTTACATATCGTAATCCCGAATATATCGAGATTCTACTATCACAAAGTGTCATCTACGGACTAAGCATAAACAGGAAACAGGGAAACGTGAAGTAGCGAGATGTAGGGGAGGGGGGGAAATTAGAGAGGCGCAAAAGAGATCATCATCCCAAACAATAAGTGTGTATTTACATGTTGCGTGAGCAAAGATTCACCTCGAGATCCATAGTGGTGTGACGTGAGGGTGGAGTGCCGTACTGGCCGTGTGGTGGCGGCAAATGATGTGGATGCAGGGGGTGCAGCTGCTGCGCGTTAAACTGCTGATGATGAAGGGATGGCTGATGATCGCCGCCGAGGGTGTGCCTCCTCGGCTCGTCCCTCGAGCGGCCGCCACCCCCGGAGGAGCTTCGGCCTCCAGAGCCGCCTCCGCCGACACCGACCCCCAAGACGCCACCGCCGCCGCCACCGCCAGCCCTTCTGCCGGGTGTGAGCTCGTTTGAACCGGGTTCAACCTCCCCCCTGACCGATCCACCTGAAATCATAAATGATTTTTGTTAATGATGATCGTTATTTATAAATAAGAAAAAAACTCCTTCAGAGTTATGAATATCAGATAAAAAAATCGATCTTCGTTAGGTTTCACATAGTGATATATTTGTGTCACTTCATCTTTTCAAGTGCTATAATTAGAAGGTAATAGTCAAACGATCGATCATACCCCGATAAAAACAACCACGTGATTCACAACGTTCGCAATCTCAAAACTCTTCGTAAAAAATATTTCTGAAAAGACAAACTAGAAAATACGGAAAAGTTTTGCGCGGAGAAGGATGCAGTTTTCTCGCGAAATTTATTAATAAACGTCCCCGATGAGAGATCGAAGTAAACAGGCCGTCGGCCTATTTGGCAGAAAGTGTAGAGGCGACAAAGAATACCGAGAATAACGGCGTTCGCGGAAGTGGCCGGAAATAGTTAGCGGGTGGCACGTGCGTGAGCGCGCGCTGTTAGGGCGTGTTCCCGCTGCTTTCTTGTTCGCGGCCGAGGAAAAGCAAGGTTGCGATAAGTAATAGCGTCGCTGAAATAGGAACTCGTGATATATAGTCACGTGCCTTTCTCAAGTTTCACCGTTTATTTTTCCATGCGCAATCGTGCGTGCTCGATGTTCGAATACGGATTTAATTTGAATTTTCCCGGAAGATGCAGACACGCGCGAGGCATCAGGAGACAGATTAAACAATCTTGCTGTACACACGCATTTAACAAACTGTATACCGAGCGCGTGCAATTGCACAAGTCATTGTCAGGGACACGAACAACTGTCCTCGCGAGCGACAACTGGGCCGAAACACACTCGTGCAAGCGTCGTTCTCTTCTGGATTACAAAAGCGTCGCGTTACCTCGTTTGCTCGCGTTACTCTCTCGACTTAATTAAATACAAACTCTCTGATGAATACCAGGCAGTCGTTCCCTCACTGAAACGAGAGCGTATTTCCCAGCTCACAATCAATTTCTCGACCACGTGGAGCTTGACGATGCCGAAATCTCTAACGCGAGATTTTGGCAGAGACTCTAACCGGCAGCTATGGCGAAAGTAGGTCGGAATGGCGAACCGAGAGAGCGCCGGACAGATAGCGGGCGTCGTCCTCCAATTAATGACGAGATTCGAATTCCGATGGACGTGCATCCACGATTCGATCGTCGCTGCAGCGCCATAGCTCGCGTAAACGGCGCGCATTTCGCGGCCGATTGTGCGCTCTAGACGTTCCGAATCGCATGTAAAATTGCAAGTCGCGGCATTTTGATCTTTTAATAATAAAAATATATATTAATATATAGTTAATATATGAAATTTAAAGTTTGCTTCTCTGTGAGAAGCGATCCTGAAGTCTGGACCTTCGTATATTGTCTCGTAACCATCTGTCGTCGCATCGCGCTACGAATAACAAAGCCAGAATCCCGAGCAAATACGTATGTATGCAGGCTGACAATGTGTCAACATACAATGTAATTTCGAAGCCGAGGGGACTCGCAAAGGAGCTGTAGAGAAGCTTAGGATGATGTACGGAATTGTAAATTCTATAATTAAAGTCGTAAATTGAGATTTACTATATCGTCAAGCGCGTGATGTAAATTTATTATCTTAACAGTATTAAGATTGACTGTGTGTGTTCTTGTCTGTCGACGCGTGCGAGTAGAATAAACGTTGCTAGCAGCTTCTTCAGGCTCTTGTTCCAAAAAGAACAGTCTTCTTATGTATCAAAAGATATTATACATATGTTCATTTTGTCACAACAGAGAAAGTCCAAAAAACATTGCTGACGACTTCCTCAAGTTCTTACAAAATTGCGATATATTAAACAATTCACTTACTGTAGAACTAACTCGATAAACAGCATCGCGCGCGAAAATTGGCTGCAAATAATAGCTAGATCGTACGCGTATTTTGCGACAATAAGCTGTGCAAGTTTCTACGGCAAAGGAGTTCGTGTTTCGCTTCGACACCTGTAATTGGCAACGCGGGGATAAACTATATTCCAGCGAACCGCTTTGAAATTTCCTAACAAGTATCCAACACGAAAGCAAAACGTACGATTGTACAGAACTGTAACATGATTATAGCAACGACAGTTTGATCACGAAATGGCGCGATCGAGACAATCACTAGTTCTTGTATATTTTCCAAAACAATGATATTTCAAAAGTCAGTTTCTAAATTAAAAACAAATAATATAACCATAAAATTGTAAAATGAGTCTTTAAAGTTTTTTTTATTCTAAGGAGAATTTTTTTTAATTATTCGAGTGGACGTTTAAGCTTTTAATATCTTCCTCAATGAAATGTCTTATGTTTCGTTTACTTTGGCTTAACGATGTAAAATTATCCTCCGGCACAACACGTGTTTGGAGCCTATTAAAACGTCATCTGTCAATTTGATCGACGCCTCTCCGAAACGAGGGTGCAAATAGTTCTCGATGAACTCCGGTTGAAAAATCATCATCCAGAAAATGCGAACCCTCCGGAATATCGTCGGAGAAAAAATTTAATTGTCACTTTACCATGTAATCATGCACGCGGATTTTAACACACTCTAATAATTTTACAGATTTTCAAGATTCTGTGTGGAACAAATATATAGCTGTATTAAAAATAAACAAATTTATTATCTATTTTAAAATGATTAATAATTTGATACAAGTATCGTATATATAGATAAAATATATTGATAAATATATAGATAATATATAGATAAAATATATACACACAATAGCCTATACCAAGATTACCAATTATATCGATGCATAACAATGGTTTAATCTATATTAATCGGCTTGTGGATTTGAACCGATTTACTCGCAGTAGTAAGTAGGATAATACTGAATCCTCGCTTAGTCTGCTCAAAGTTACTACTCTCCGAGATTATTTGTGATAATTGCTATTCTATACAGTAAATATATCACCCGGCTTAAGAAGATTCATTAATTTAATTGTATTGTGTGCAAGTAGGCACTATGTTAAGTTATAAGAAATTAACAATGTCTTATTAATAATTCAACGTAGTCACAGACGTCTATCAGATCGCAATGTAATTTGTTTTGGACCGCGCGTTTCCAGCTAGTAATAAAGTTGCTTCATAAAAGTGCCCGACGTCATAATTGAAAATCGAACGAGACAAGTCCTCTTACCAGTTCCACCCTTGTAACGAATAAAATTGAATTTCCGCGTGGTTTGCTCCTCCGTCCCGACGCTTATCATCCCTTCATTTTCCTTTCGAAATCGCATATCACCAATACTTTAAAAATAACAGTGGTGTATACGTAATAACGAGTGTGTATACGTGTGTGTAAATGCAGTGTATTGATACACATAGAACATACAACATTATATCGGAAGTTTAAACATTGATGTACTTTAAATATGCATATACTTGGTGTAACTAAAAGGTTACACTATCAGAATTTATTTATTTTATTGAAATCAATAATGTAAAAGAGAGAGTATATTAGTTTTGTCGATTTTCGCATATTTTTATCTTATTCAATAAAATCATAAATATACAGATTTGAAAATATGACGTTAAATATAGCCGAGTCTCTCATAAAAAAAATTATACGGAAATAAAATCTTGCATTTCGATAAGCATGATAAGATTAAACATAAATTCCTGATAATTTTCAACTTATGATATCGTACACAGAAAAAAAATAGAGTTGCTTCAACTAAAGTCGACGTCACGAGCTGCCACAAAAACAAATAGTTGATTCAATTGCATATGCGACTAATTTAATGTCTAGATTCTTCAAACAACTATCTGCTGTCTAGTACAATAATATTGAGGTCAACAGGATATATTTCAATTAAACTGATGCTGTTTCAACATCTTTTTTTTTCCGTGTACATATAACACACATGATTAAAACAATTCTAAGTTGCAATAAATCTGTAAACACTTTAAAATCGAATTTTTTCTTAAACCGTCGCGCAAGATTTAAATAAACTTATCTTACTTTCACTTTCTATTACAAAAAAAAATTTTTTTAATCTAAAATTTTCTAAATTACTGTAGCTAGACTTTATTTTTATTATTATTCTCTATTTTTTTGTTAAATGTTTAATAACAACTTGATAGATATCTTTTCAAAAAAAAAAAAAAAAATTCTCCACATTCGAGTCACTTTGTACACACTGTATATGTACACGAACACGTCGGAGGCGCGACACGTTGTACACGATGCCGGGTGGAGTACTGGCGACGATGACGAGATCCTCATACGCGTTTATTTTCAGAAACCCAACGTAGCCGTGTGCTGAGCTCGCGCGTGGTCGTCGAGAAATCTAATCTAACGCTCGGAAATTCGATAATCTGCGGCCGCAGATAAGATTCCGTATATATACGTACATACATATACTTATATACACATATACGACCGGTATATCTGCCTTGAGCTCGCCTCTCAACGCCATCCTGATTTCTCCGAACGTACGTATGCATACAATATGTATCTACGAAAGAACAGCAAAGTAACTAACTGTTGTGATATCAAAGAACTCGTAACGTAAACAGTGAGAATCTAAAGTAAAGAAAAAGTAGCATGTCAAAAAACAGACGGAATATTTTTCTTATAAAGAAATATATTTGTACAACACAGTTTCTTAGATGATTATTTGTTACTTTATGTATACGCATCTAATAAATATTCTCTTCCTATGCACAAGTTTTTGTAATAAATAAATTTATAATGTTTCTGTTAAATTTTTTTCCCGATATTGGACTACTATTCTAAATTTTCACGAGAAGATGATTTATATCGTCATTTCAATTAGCGTATATTCGCGATAAAATCGATTTCCTCGAGCTTATCATGACGATGTTACTTGCGACGATAGCTATACCCTCGGCGGGACACTTAGGTTCTACGACCTCGTTTCTATCTGCTGCGTGCTCCGCGCGCGAAAATAGATCAAATCAATATCCCAATAAATACAGCGGCCGACAGCGATAATTGAGAGCGAGTAATGTAAAGACCTGCTATATTCGTTCTTACGTTGTGTTTTAAATAAATCAACACACATAACACAGGCTTCCTGTGAAATTTCTATTATTTTGCAATAAAACTCTTCCCGTGTATTTTTCACAAGTACAATGCGTATGAAAAGAAGCACATATCTCTTCCTGTTTATCTAGAAGTCACGTTTGTTTTCATATTGCGATAATTATATATAAAAAGACACATCGACACACACGCTCGAGCGTATCGCTCCAAGAAAATCATTGGCGCTGATACTTATCGCACTCGCGAGCGCGGCGAATCGTACTAATTACAACATTCCGACGTTATAGCAGCCTAACGAATGCATGTCAACCGGTGCGATGCGCATTCCCGAACAACCGCCCGCCGCCGTTCGCGTCCTGTGTGATTAAGAATGCATTATGCATGTGCCTCGGCAAGACGACGATCGATTTCAATTGCCGTGACGGACCTGGTTACCGGAGCTAATGTCACGTGAAGTGCTTTTAGTTCTTCGACCCCTTGTGTACCATCTGTTGCTCCGGTGTTTTTGCACAATATATGTGCATACATCGTCGGACGAGCGCGTGGCACATTTTGCGCAAAGGCCGCGCTCTCTACGACCACGTAAAAGTATCATGTTGACTGAAACAACAGGACAACTTCGACCGTTTTTTTAAATTACGCTCATTAGATTTAAATTCGTCCACGTGTTTCGTTTAAATAACTGGTCGTATGGAGACCAGTTAAGGTTTTTTTCTATCTCAAATGATTAGAAGAATTGACTGACTGATAAACAGTCTTAACCAATTAAGAATCGGTCTCGCTCTGTCAGTTAACATTAGTCGCTTCGACTATTTAAAGCAAGACTCTTTATCACAATATAGCGGCTATAATACATATGTTATTGTACGTCAGAGCGCTCTCAAGTACGTGACTTGTTTCTTGTGCGCAAGTCCATTATAGACCTTATAAAGGCAAGAAAGATTTGATTAATCAACGTTAATCGGCGCCGACAGAACCGGTCATAAATTGATCTACGAACGAAATTACGCTAGGGAGCTTCATCACTCAGTCGTTCCCCCGAGACGAGCAATTACAGATCGCGTCGATAGGAAGTCGTTTGCGAATCCGCTCCGCCTATAGGCCAACGTAGCGTTGCTTCGCGCGGCCATAATGGATGATCCTGTGCCCGGATACGGGGAGATTCGCAAGTCGATGATCCGTGTAAAGACGACGGCTCGCGTCGCCGGATTTTAAGCCCGACTGCATTGCCGCGGATGACGTGATCGCGAGCTTACGAGGAAAGAATGCGGAGAGAACAGAACGAGCGAAATCGGAGATGAAAGTCTGCAGAAGAGAAAGAAGAAGAGAGAAGAGGAGAGGAAAAAGAGAAGAGGCTGTACGTTGTTAATGACGACAATGAGTCGGCCAGGACGGAATTGTGACCGTATAGACGCAGGCGTCTGCGCGTATTAATCTCTCCGGCAAAAACAGGACCGAGTTGATATAAAGGGTCGTTGACGGTGATGATGTATTGCGAACGAGACTTTCGGGCGCGAAATGAAATAGGAATGTTTGTTCGGACGACTGCGATATTTCGTGCAGACAGTTTCTTTGAATAAAACAAAAATTTGTACTTAAATAATTGGTTGGCTTGTATAAAACACACAGAAATGCAAACCATTTGGGATATTTAAATTAATAAAAAGTAGTTATATACATCTTATATGTGATATATATAATATTTATGAGTGCGGAATACATTTCGATAATGCACGCGCTAGTCTGGATCTAAACGCGGAATATAATTTGACACATGATATTGAGGGATTCTTGACGATTGTGCTCAACAATATCCAATATTCACTAGTCAAAAGCGACTACTGTGACAATTGTATTTGATATCATCCGTCGAAAGAGGAACCAGAGTGGAAGAGCGAGAGATTATCCCCTATCCATTATAAAAACAAAAAAATCAAACCTATTGTAGACTGAAGAGAATTTGAAACTCGATTAAAATTTTTTTCCCTCTCCTCGCTCTTTCCTGCTGCGAACGGACAGTTCGATCCGACATTCATCACACTCCGCAGAGTGTTGGACCACTTCAAGTCTTTCGACTGTCGGCGTTTTGCTCCCGCGAGAGATCGAAACGCTCGTAAATCCGACGGATATGTATTCGCCGTATACGTACGCTGCGCGTCCCTTCGCCGGTCGTTGCCACCCCCTTCGTTGCCGTCGCGCGAAAAGTATCGTCCACCCTCAGCCCGGACGAAAGCACCGACACGACGGGACAATAGCATTCCGGCGAATCACGAGCAGGTCCCGCTTATCGATTATCGTCGGCCAAAAATACGCGCGCGAAAGTACGCTTCTGCACGACGCGTCTCTCGTTCTCTTCCGACACTCGACGGCGACGGTCTGCTTCGAGCGTTCCGTCTCTCGGAATAAGATACCGAGAATACGCATACGTATCTTTCTCTATCTTTCTCTTCTTTTTCAAGTTCCGCTTCGCTCGAATGTAGGACGAGGAACTATATCGAGAGTTTAATAGCGGATTGCAAAAAAAAAAAAAACGCAAGAATGTTCGACCGTACAACGTGGGAAAGACTTACGTACCGTTAAATGTTCTTCTCTGATATTCTCAAGTTATGCTTGCTTTGAACATCTCATAAGAAAATATGCGCAAGTGAAAATATTTCTCAGACCTCCCGTTGAATAAAGTTAAATGAAGAAGAAAAAAGTAATTCTCTGACATATAAAACTCGAGATCGGCGAAAAAGAAAATTGTACTGCACACAACACGTTTTCAACGTTTCGGGAAAGATTCGCCGCTTTTGTCTACGCGAGGTCGACGAACCTCTTCACCGTGTCTAGTGCTCACCGTGTTCCGTCGTGTATAATATCGTCGATGAACTGAAAATATTTGAACTTAAGCTCACTGATAATTCAGAGATCGTGACTGTTCTTCCGACAAAAGGACCGTCAGACATTAACAAACTGTCTCTCTTTCTCTGTAATAATTTGCATTATAATAACTTTATCATGAATCTCGATAAATTCGTAAGACCTCGTACATTTTGCAAATTAAAAGAACAAATTTAGCAGACACTTGTTCACGGATTTACGTCGTTGGCAAATGTTGGAAACTCGATTTAATTTCAAAATTAAATGGACTACCATTATAAATATTGCAATATTTGATTATCTTTATTCAGTGGTTTTTGTGTTGTAAATTTCTGAAAAGTGATAACTCTTATACGCAATAATTAAATTAATTGCAGCATTTTTTTATGTCGATTATACTTGCCAATCAAATCCCGAAGGTATATAAAATTAATTCGAAACTCTGTGGCGCGAGTTCTTTGACGTTTCTTTCACGTGAATCGATGAAGGTGTACGCCCTTGCGTGCGTGCTCGATAAATCGGTAGTTTCACGGGCTGTTGCGTCGGCGAACTCGCGAAAGACTTGACTTATGTCCCGGAATAGTACGGCTTCCTCGCGCGCAAGTTCAGCGAACGAAAGAGTTAAATGCGTGGCGCGCGTTAATTCTCCCTAATTGTCCGAGGTTGAGTCGGTAGCGCCAGACGAGCACTCGCTTCTTTTAAAGTAAGTAGACGTACGCACAAACAAGCATTATCTTCGAGATAACTGCAGTTCCTCGACAAGCAGAGTGCGTTTAATTATTTGTTACACGTCAATTACGACAAATTAAATATACGTCTAAAGAAACACATACACTTAGGATTCAAAGTGTAATTGTTTTCTCAGTTAACTGTTAACTCACAGATAAGTATTATTCAAAGATAAGAACGATTCTCTTGTATAGAAATATCTTTTGTATTATTTCGAAATTACTAAAATATCTCAATATTTTTTAAAATCTATTAATAATGTCTGCACGGATATGAAAACAGCCTTCAAAGTTAATTAAATTACTTATTGATCATTTCTGATTAAAGCTACGTCCAGACGCAAATTAGCGTTTCCCGAATCTCTGAATCGAAATCATCAATATCGAGTTGTTTGATATTCGTGCGACGTCGGGCAATAATAATGGCGCGGAAATCAAAATTTCGTGGCCGCAGAGGGAGAAATCGGAGGGGAGCGCGCGAGACGATAGAGAAAGCGGGAGCCTTCAGCAGGGCGGAAGCACAGCGCGAGTCTACATAGGGTGGTGCATTCTCTATTCCCTTAATTCCACCTCCTCCAATGCAAATACCCTCACCGGCTCGACACACAGAATGTGCGTGTGTGTATGTGTAACGGGTCACACGACGACAACATCGAGTGCGTGCGGAGCGCAAAAAATCTATACCACTTTCGGACTTCGTGCACACGAAACGGCTTGCGGGGGAGACCGTTACTTGCACGCGCGTATATCCGTGTGTTATCGACTTCCTCTGGTGGTGCGATACCATCGTACTGGTGGATTTGGTCGGTGAGAGCTTCCAGCCGAGGGCATTTCGGGTTTCTTCGCGTATTTTATAATACATAGACTGACGGGGACGTCGTTCCCTCCAACTTTATTTTGATGTCTTTATTTTTATTTTTGTAGTACCTTCCGGACTCAACGACTTTTATTTTTCTATCTGAGAAAAAAATTTGTTCTGAAGAAAAATTGTTTTTTTTTTTTTTTTAGTTCCAGTGTATAATATTTAGTTCACTTTAGGCATTAACTTAGGACCGCGTGAAACCAACATTTTTTTATTCTATTACTGTAATCAAAAACTAATAAAACAATAGTAAAATATAAATTACACGGCTAAAAGAAATAAGATACATCGTATATAATTCGCTCCTGCAATGTCTGAAAAATATATATCCGAAAAAATGTCATCCGTAATTTTTCGCATATATTTCCCGCTTCGAAATCAACAAACAATGGGCGGAAACGAAGAAAAAGAAGTTTATGTAAAACACAGGCGCTCGCGTTCGAGGCAGTAACTTCGCAAACAGTTCCGCGTTACAAACCGTAGAAAATAAAATACTTTATAGAAACAGGTGCGTGTAAGAGTAAGTTTCGGCTCGAACGTGCGCGCACATGTGTAAAATATGAGTTCTTTCTGAGAACTTTGTATTCGAGAAACTTTTTTTAACTTCCTTATCCACGCGACACTTCTCGTTAGCCAGTCTTTCAACTATAATCGAACACGACTATAACTACGATGTCGGGGCTTGAAAGAAGAAAGAAAGTTTCACAAATAAACTATTTATCACTGTCTTTCCTTCTTATCACCGAGTCCTTAGACTGTCCTTGTGGAGAAACTCTCGAGCTTAAGACGAGCAAAATGCTTATCGTCGCAATTTAATTCGTTTTATGGCGCGTGACGAGTGACATAACCAGAAACGCGCGCGCGTGCACGTGCGGTTACGTCAAGAACTTTCGTCGTTCGCGCATTATAGTAGTGAATTATGTGTCTATCAATTTCGCAAGTACATTAAAGCGATGTAAGTTCCGCGTCAAACGGACGTTACTTTGACACGGCTTTATTGAAGAGCGAAAATACGTCTCGAGGATGGGAGAGTTTTGCGTTACGAAGGAAGTGTATCGCGCGCGGTCGTGAATATCGCGGACACTTCCGGCACAAAACGCGGTTGTACATTTACCGTCAACGAGATATTTATTAGCCAAGTTTCTCCCGTGGTTACCTTACGCGAAGAGAGGATCTTACTCGTATACATATATATATGTATAAAATGTATATAATCTCATGCGGAAACGTACGCACTGGTATCGGCATATCGATTTTACGCCGGAAGACGCCGACAAAAGGCGAATCGACTTCAGCCAAACGAGAACTATCCACTTCGTCTTCGTGAAATATCGCTTGAATATGAATGGAGCCGAAGTCGGCCGTCGCCAAGGCTCACCGTCGTCGAGGCGAACGACGACGCAGGAAACGCTTCGGCCTGCAGCTCATCGCCAATTCCGCTCTATAGCCGATACAAGAGAGAGGAACGCTCTCTGTCCGATCATCGATCAGCACCACGATCCATGATCGATCAGTGCTATCAAAATGGAATTACGAATGAGCGGAAAATCAACAGTAATATCAACTTTCTATGATGTTGATTCTTTGATTTTCTTTGTGAACATGATCAATCAAGTAAACGCTGAGAGAGAAAGAGAGAGATTTTATGATTTTAATAAAATTCAGAGAAAAATATAAATTGAATAAAACTATAACTAAAACACTTTATAAATAAAATTATGCATCTAATAAATATAGAAGTGTCGTGAAGACGTGAACGACGAGAAGTGAAGTGTAATTGTCTGTAAAACAAATATCGTTTTTTTTATTTGCAAAGAAATAACAACTTTTTATTTTTCATCGTGTTACTCACTTTAAATTCTTGTTTGCGCGAAGCAGATCTAGTGTAAAACCGGACATCTAGAGATATAAAAGAATCCGATCTATTTCTGTACATCGGAATACGTAAACGATGACGCGAATGCTTCGCTTCGGTGTTCTGCAACAGTAGATTCACTGCCACGATAAAAAAGAATATTATTCCTCAAATAGCTTATTTGTGACATTTATATGTCTTACAAATATGTTCTAATTAGCGTTTACATTTATTTCATAAGGTAACTGTTGCAGTTGCTACATAAATCGATGATATTCTATTACACGTTATAGGTATATCCTTATTATTCGCTCGAATATATTATAGACGGTTTGCCTAATAAGCTATAATTTCGGAAATACAACATATGGGGCAGACAGGTGCTTCGGAGAATATCAAGGATGTGATAAACCGATATTACATTTGCAGAGCATTGTACTCTGTAGCAATATACAATATATTCTCCTCTCATCTCTCTCTCTCTTTCTCTCTCATGACCAGTCAATGATGCAAAATCGTCCTCGAAGCGATTGGATCGCAATTAACCGAGTACGCGTCTCCTCTCTTTTATTACTTTGATTCCGGTATTCTATCCACTTTAATCTTTGGTTGCGCATCGACGATCATCGAAACGCAATGAGATATTTGCCGGAGAGAAGCAATAATCCGGGGACGCGAAATTCCCGAATGTGTGATACGACGTGTAATAAAACCTTTGATACGCGCAATAACATTATCGACTTGCTTCTGCCTTTTGGCAATAATACCAATTTGATAGTAGATGTATTGTATATAGTATATATATGTGTGTATATACATATATATATATATATATATATATATTATATGTGTCGTCGCTTCATTCTATTCAGAACCGGTTGATAACGTTAAAGCGCTTAAAACTGGTTATCTCGCACGAGAATTTGTCAAAAATATTGATTTGATTAAAAAAAAAAACCAATCGACAATTATTCACATATTATGTCGGATCATCGCGTTTCTCTTTTTTTTTATCAGTTACATACAATTTATTTGTAATGTATTTGAATTTTTCTCAAATTAAACAAAGAACGCAGTGATAATTTTTTTTTTTTTGTAACTATTCTATAGTCAACGATTTCTTTGCAGATCAATGACGTTTCTTGAAAAAAAGAGTGACAACAGTGTAGCAACGAAACGAGTTTACAAAGAAGAGCTTTAAACTCTAAAAGTTCATTAATATTTAATAGCGATATCTCATCTCGGTCTTCTTAAGTGTACTGTGCCGATATCACGGCGGCGTCTACTTATTTTGTGAAATTGCACTTTCGAGATGTTGGCACAAATTCTACCGCTATAACAAATTCCGTTATAGAAGATATTATAGTTTCATTCTCTCTCGCGTATCTATATTTTCAAATTATTCGAAATATCGTATTCCTGCAAATAAACATAAAACGATTCTCTTTTGACATATTTGAAATCAAATAATTCCTTTTTTGCGTAAAACAATAGTTTTTGTAACACGAAAAAAATGGAAAACTTCTATTAAAATGTTAGCTTATTACAAAGCAGCGTTTAAATATAACTTTAATAATTTGTAATAACCGCGAAGTTACAGAATGAAATAATTGCTTTATTGTAATTGTTTCATCGAAATAGACTTTTCATCAAACTATGAAAGATATTATCGAAATTTATTCCCCTTCTCTTGTTTTATTATTCACACTTCTTTCAAGAAAAATGCGACCTTCTGTAAAAGTTCTCGCGAGAGAAATGTATCGAAAGCACACGAGCACGCGAGCGCATATATTTTCAGTTCCCAAGGGCAGCCACGGCCCTCGTAAACGCTTAGTCGAGTTAGTCACGTTGCCTGTTTTTTTTCCGCACGGAAACGCGAAAGGAAATGAAGTTCTACCAAAAAAAAAACTTTAAAACCGAACAACATTATCACCGTTCTGTTGTTAGCTTGAAAACCTGACGAGAAGAGACAAAATTTACTCCGGCGCTTTTAGGGGACTCACGCGCTGCCCTTCACAACCCTCGTTTACTTACATTGCGTCTGGAGTCAATGCACCCTCTCACAAGGCCGACGAGGAGACGTCGTTGCCGTCGCACGCAGCAAGTTCCGTGCGTATTTTCCGGAGTCGACGAGCGCGGCGAGACGTGACGAGACGAGACGAGATCACAGACGAGACGACTGTACGGTCCGACGCGTGTCTGACTAGAAGCTACCTTTATTCACTTCACCGACCGAGCCGCGAGCCGGCCGCCTCTGTCCGGCAAATCTTCGCGAGAATAGTCCACCGTCGTCGCCGCCACCGCCGCCACCGCCGCCGCCACGACGCACACTACGGGCGTATTGTGTCTCGCGCGCGTGTACTGCCGCCCGTGGCTCCGGTTAGTAAAAGAAAAAAAGGGGACTGAAGAAACCGCCGCCACCGCTGCCGCCACCGCCACCGCCGCCGCTGCCGCCGCCGGTTTTATAATCAATATTAGTTGACGGAGAATCCGCACCGCGTCGCCGCTCGTCACATGGCGAGCAAAATAGTGGGGGCGGATACTGCGGGTAGTCGTGCGAGGGAGGCTGTGCGAGGGAGGTGTGACTCGCGCCGACGACGGTCTCTTCTTTATCATCCTACCCGAGCGAGCAAACGCGACCGACGCGGATAAAGCGATAAGCCGTTCGGCGGCGCGTTGTCGTCGCTCGCATCGATGGTCGTCGGCTTAATCCTTGACCCTAAGAGAGTGGTTTAACCCCATCCTCTTTAGAATAAAATATTTTAAACAGATCAAACACAGGGAAAAAATGTTTTAAATAGACGTAAATATAAAACGGTTTTTAATAAACATTATTTTTAAATTTGCTTTTGATATTTGATTAGAAATATCACTGCAGTCTGTTTTTTTTAATTTTATGCTGAAACTATTGTTGACGAACGAATCAAACTATGTATCGATTGGATTAATCGCTTCGTGAATTTGGCTGTTCATTCGGTCGTGTTGCGCGAAGGGTTGACGAAAAATGAGTTTCATCGTATTATCGTCAAATCGATTTTGCAGCTGAAGGGTAACAAACGCGTTTTGTTCTGCCTTCATCGAAATTATTCACGTATAAATATGGCAGCTGTTTCCATGCTACTCATGTATATATTTTAGTAATATCAGTTTTCAAATTCTATAAATAAACGTTTCACAAAAATTGCTTTAAACGCTGTTTCGGCTTTAAAGCATAAAAATAGTTACGTGCTCAATATTATCCGACCTGTGACACTTAATCATTTATATTACGATTAAAAATAATATTTATGATTAAAATTAAATCATTTTTACTTTATGATTAAAAATATAAAAAACTTTACAGCAAGAATTAAAAGCAAAATTATTTTATAAAGTTGATGCGTAAAAAAGAGTGAGACAAATATGGTCAGCGATAGAATTAATGTCTTAAAAAATTATGACTAAATAAAAATGGCATGTCAATCACCAATTACATTACAATAATATAGTATTAGTAGTAATATAGTGAAAATATAAAGAATACAATATTAAGATGTCGTAAGTCTTGATACATTTTTTCTTCTCCAAAACTAATAAAATATTTTTATGATATCGCAATGCGTGCTCTGACACGCAACTATTTTTTTAAGTGGAAGCTGACAAGAGAGGGTGTGATGAGAGACATCGTTTAAAAAGATCGGTCAGAGCGGTCAGTTACATAGGATGTTCACCAGAGGCGTGCTGGTACAACGACGTCGCAACGACGCCGACGTCGGCGTCGGACTCAGCACGCCATCTCGGCGACGCCGGCTCCGACGAAGGCGAAGATTAACATCGAGAGCCGGTACGTCGATGGGTTATCCACAGAGTTTTACCTTGAGGGATTTACTTATTTTTAGAGTTCACTGAGAAAAAAATCTAGCAGTTGACATAAAAACAGACTGCAGAAAAATAGAATCCAAAAAAATAAAATTTTGAACAACCGAAAAGAAGACTTTATCTTCGTCTCTTATTTTTGCATTTCTTTTGGTTTTGTTTAAATAAATATATATATAAATAATTACCTAATAAACTCAATGACAATTAAGAATGAAGAATCTATTCTGCGCGTATTGTGTAAACAAAATGTAGCAAATTGTAGAAAGCTATCAACAAATACGCACTTATTAATATCACGCAATCAAATTTAATAAAGATTTACTTACTAATCATGAGAGATCAGTATAATTATGATGTATGAGATAATTACATGAGATATTAAATTAATATAAACAAGATGCTGAACGTATGTGCGCGCGCGTGAGAAGATATTACAAATATAATTTAAAAATATCTTATTTTCTATTCAATATAAAATTTTTATCATTTTTTGAATTTTTATCTTATTACACGCAGAATCATGGAGTAAAATTATCTTGCTATTTTCATATATTTCGCTTATAATTCTCACAAAGAATCAAGCATAAAATGACTAAAATATGCTGCAAAAAAATATGTGCTTTTCTCTCGTCAATATTTTCCAATATCAAATCAAATTAGTTTTATTAGATAGAATATTTTTCTCGAGGATATATTCGATAAAACAATCGAGCTTCTCTTTTATTATCTGTTGCAATTTTATCGCTTTATGTCACTTTAATCTCAAATTATAATACATATACATATATTTATTCTTTTAAATCCAATAAATAAATAAATATAATAATAATATTTTTATTTGACAAAAACACATCACGTGCTAGTCAATATGTGTTATTATTTTATATTTGTTCTACTTTCAGTTTCTTTCTAAGATGTACATAACAATACAAGTTGGAGCGCGTTATCCAGAAACCCTGTATCAAATCTGAAATTGCAGCAAAGACGTGAGACTCGGCATATCAATTTCACGCGATACAAACGAAGAGGGAAAGATGCATTCACTTCAGAGAATAAACGAAGGGAGAGCGAGTGAAACTTGAACTCGGGGGAAACCTAACTGACGCCTCACTAATTCCGGGGGTTAAGTTAAGCTCGTAATGCTTCTACTCTTAAAGGTTAAGGGGAAGGTGAGAGAGGAAGAGAGAAGAACAGGAACAGGAGCCAAAGGCGATTGCAGGCAATGCAATCTGGATAATCCCTTCGCGGAACAGTCGATTTCGTGAGACAGTAATGAGCGTCTCAATTTGCGACAAATTTGAGCACTTTAGGTAAGCAAAAAGACGACTTGGCAAATGTTCCACGCTACTTGAATAATCTTATTACCATAATTATTATACATTTGTTAAGTGTTAAATAGTATTTTTAAAACATACTTTTAAATCCAACAAAATACAATTTATCAAATTGCGATAGGCGATACGATAGTTAATTAGACATAAGAAATGTCTCCAGCCTTTTAAAATTGTGTTCATTATTACTAAAACTGTGTGTTAAAAGAATTCAATAAGAATTTCAATAAGAATTTACAATATTTTTGTTTACTATTTTTTCAGCTACTTAATTTAAACTTGATATCTAAACTCTGATAAAAATATTTTTTGATTCTTATAATATGACAGACAAAATATGACTCTACAAAATGTATCATATTCTATCTGCAGAGAAATAAAACTTACGCCTTGGAAGTCGAGATGAAGTAAGTTAACAACTGTAGGAAAGAAAAAGAACTAAAGAAAGAGAGAAAAGAAGTTTCGGTCTTGCATTCGCGAATGAAATTTCATAAGAAGCTGAGACTCACCGGTATCGTTGGACTGTCGACCCTTGCCATCTGGATTCCACTCTTCCTCTAAAAATAACAGAAAAAAATAGCAATTAGAACGTTTATTAGTAAAAAAGCAATTTGTAGATAGCTTAATGTTGTGACGGCAAGAAAATATTCGAAGTATTTTCTTAACACACTTCTTTGAAAGTATTTCTATTATAATTACTTTAAAATTTCGTACTCTAAGTATTGAATTTCAAAAGAAAATACACATTGATTGCAAATGTTTAATTATTACGATGGCAGCGAGTGTTCCTGTTCAGAAATTTCCAGGAACCATACTTTGTTAATAAGCATCGAAAAGTTTCAGACGCGCTAAAGTTCGAATTTCGAAAAGTTACGAGTGTTACGGAGGTCTAGTAGAAACCAGTCTGCTGGTTTCAATATTCTGTATTTCAATATTCTATGAAGAAAGAAAAACAAGTTTCACAGAGAAAAACAAACGTAATGCTTGGAAAATGCGCGAACTATCTTTCTCGCATTATTCCAATCAGTCGCTAACAATTTATTGTAAAGTCACATAAAATATCTAAAAAACCATTGTTGCGTATTATCACAACTTCACTATACAGGTAAACAAACACTATTTATTTTTTCTACTTATAAATTGCAATGATTATTCTTCTAGCTTGCATTATTTTTCACGTAAGCACGCAATGTTGTAGAGCTGTCTATACTCGGGATATCTCACATTTTTCTCGCGAGTGCGCGAATCGGTCTTTGTGCACCTCTGCATTTTCCACATATAATACAAAGTCGTGAGCCACGCATGCATAATCGCGCGAAAATCAAGCGAGGCGGTTCTCACGGTGCTCCAGTGTCTTTTTTCGTTCTCGCCATTTGCACGCATCGTATATTTATGCAATGCGCACGTCGACATATGACAAACTGCACGCCGAAGCGTGAAACCGAATCCGAGACGCGACTCGTATATGCACACGAGATTGCACGCGCGTGCATTAGGAACCGCGCGTGTATATTTATGCAAAGCGCACGTCTACACGTGACAAACTGTAAATCGAAACTCGTCGACCGAACGCGCGTCCTCATCCGCGCACATCCGCAGGGTGTTTCCAGAGCAAGCTGTCATCCGTCAATTTTATAGATAGTAATTCCAAAGTAAAATCTCTTTTTTCTCAAACTGTTTTCGAATTACTTTTTCACAAACGAAGAATGCATTGATTCTGACGATAGAAAATCAAAGAAAAAAAAAGACAAGTGCAACAATTTTCAAAGAATTCAATTATTTTTTCTAGTAAAGAATTTGAACATTTAATTTTCGAGGCAATTTCTCTCTTCAGCGTAATTGCACATCTCCGCTTTCCAATATTCCGACGCTTTGCTTTATAAATAAGTGGAATAATGCAACTGATTACGAACACCCTGTACACCGCATATGCGCGGAAGGGATACATATATGCATGTGCGGTATATAGCGCGCGCACGAATCGCATATATTTTATGCCAACTATGTACCTGCCGCTGTGTACCTGTCCGAGTTGACGATATATATGTACGTTGACCGTGTGAATTTATAAGGATCTATGTAGCCGCTTTCGCATTCCCGGTCACGCGGGAAATGTGAATTTAGATTTGCACCGTGACGACCCTATTTTCTTCGGAAGAGCGTTCGTTAGATGCGAATCCGAGCATTCATTAACAAGTGCCAATCTTCGTCTTCGAGCGTGTTTGCAAAGGCGCTAATTCTTACTTGTAAACGGCATCTCGGGATCTTAATTTTTGTTTTATCGAGGAATAAAACTAAGAGATAGAATAGATTTACTACGATAACATTATACAAATATAAACACGAAATTTTCCACGTATGAAATAACAAGAAATAATTGCTTTCGATGTTAAAATAAATTACGCGGACGTATAAATTACTCGCGAACGCACTTTCAGACGGAACTCACATCGGAGAAGCGTATAGAGGCCAAAGCATGCCGATATTAAGAAAGGCGAAAAAGCGAGCATTCTCGGCGCGCAAGAGACGCGACTCGCGCTTTTTTCGCCGTTTCTTTTTCAAGGCGTGCGCAAGCGTCCCGTTTTACAGGCACGGGATTCCAAGACTTTTTCACGGCGCGTTTGGCGGTAAACGGAATTTATATTGGGGCTGACCGGTGGAAGCCGCTTGTTTGCGATATAGAACAGTGCCCGGAAACGGAAATTGTAGTACGCCCTTCGCATACGTCATCAATCGATCCCGCGCTGACAATAGATGTTTTGTGATACGCGCGCGATTTCGCCTCGTCGCAGATGATCGCTGTCGCGATAATTGGGAAAACGTGTTGTAACGCGATGACCCTTTCCGTGGAAAAGCGATCAGCGCGATTGAGCCACCGGATATTTTTCGATGGAAATTAACGCACCGACTGTGTACACATTGCATTGTACGTGGGCGTTGTTGTTTGTGCGTCAGATGAAATACCGTACGAGAATGTCAAAGTTCAAATGCGCACGAGATTAAATTGCCATTTTACCGTTGGATTAACGTTAATCTTAATCCATCGTGAGATGATCTAAAAGTCATTTGAAGTAAAAACAAAAAAAGAAACGACAGATCTCGTACATAAGAAGAATTAATTTCTGATTGACTGTATTGTACGTGCGAATTATTATTGATCTTACTACTTGTGGAGTTAACGTGAGTTTGTGGACGGTGATTTTACTTATACGGCTTCCGTCGATTTCTTTCAGTTCGTGTATATATAGATCGTTATTCATAAGTTCTTACGGTATAAAATCTCTGACAAAAAGGTCTCGCGAGGAAGGCGGCAAAAAAGTCAACGGCATATATGTATGCGTCTCGAAATGCTCATATTTCAGAAGAGTTCAGTGAATGCTTCCTATCCGTCGTACAAAGAAGGGTTTGTGTACGTCGAAGAATAGCCGATGTGTTGTAACAAGACGGAAAACCCTCTGTAGAGAAGAACGAGAGAGAAAGAGAGAGAGAGAGAAAGAGAGAGAGAGAGAATAAAACATGCAATAAAATACATCTATGAAAGGATCTAACTCTTGATATCGAAATATAATGCGTGAAAGTACTCGCGGCCAATGTTGAGTTATACAGAAAAGTTTGCTTACACATTACTCCGCGATCGTGCATGGTATTTCATGTAACACGACACGATATACTGTGCTGAATAAGAATATATTCCATCTTGACGTCGAGTTAGAGTCATTCTCCTGCATAAGAGGCTTGTGTTTCCATAAAGAATTTTCTCAAAGAATAGCGAAAGAAAAGAAAATTTGTAACGTAACGTGGAGTGACACTAACGTCAAAAGAATTCGCGAAACTCGTATCTAACAGATCTTGATATCTTCTTCACTAGAGTGTACGTAAATTGGCCTTAATTTGACGGTTTCTAAGTTTAAAAGTGCCTACTTATATATGAAGTTTTATATGGTGTATATATATATATATATATATATGTGTGTGTGTGTGTGTGTGTGTGTGTGTGTATATATACCGAGAAAAAGAAAACTCACGAAGAAGTAAATACGACGCGCGAACGTATTGGAGAGCACGTGAAAGAAAGAAATTGCGATAAAACGAAGCGGAGAAAAGTGAGGTTGCGGAAGATTTTGACGTCTTTTCTTTACGTCCATATTGTATTTTTTGTCGTTAATCTAGCTTCGATAAAAGTCCGCACACTCGCGTTGAACTGTTATAATAAAATATTGACACTAGAATAGGAACTGTTGCGGAAATGTCTTTCATAAAAGTGCTTATTATCTGCATTGAATAATTTTTGTTTTCTCACGCGCAAAATATCGGTCGCAGAAAATTTTCAGTTATACGAAGAAAAATGTTATTCTTTTCAATTTTACAAATATTTGCTGCCAATTTTAAAAATATTTCGAACGCCAGCTATTGTAAAAAACCAAAAAAAAAACTCAACAGAATTTTAGTTTTTATTTAATTAATCCCAAAGACATTCATTGAAAAATTAACGTTTTTAAATCTAAAAAGTTAATTTGATAAATAAAGAATCATTAAACATGAAAATAAAACAAAACACAAAGTTAGAAACTATATTTGCGTATATATATGCTACTTGAATTCTCTTTACATTCTACTCGCGTTCCGCGGAGCTTCGTGATTGCGAAAGCGACTGATATCGAAGGAATGCATCTGAACTTTAGTTGAAGTTTGGTAGCGCCTGAAGCGATCGGGGAGGAAGGGGCAGAAAGAGGAGAAGCTCCCCTCGAAAGAACGCTCGAAATAAACTCCGTTCGACGAAGCAAACAGAAATCGCTTCGGCGGGGAAAACACAGCGAGTGGATCAAAGCTCGTCGGCATCGCCGCGAAAGTGCGAAGAACAAGCGAAAACCGGAGTAATCGAAACGCGAAAGCAACAAGAAAATTCGCGCAAAACCAAGTAAATTTAATCCGAAAGTCGCAACTTGTTTCGCCAAACTTGGACTTTAATCGAGCTACTTTCTTTGGACGGGATATACATTATTATGTAATGCGAAAGTACGTAGAAAAAGTTTGTCGTGTTCCATTACCGACGATGAACGAATAGGTACTTTTATCAGAGAGATACTTGTTGCAAGATATAAACATTTCGCGCCTCGAAAATGTTTCAACGCGTACTATATTAAGAAATTTTGTAATAAATTTTACACCGATTAATTTTAATTGTATTCGCTCGGAGTTTTTACGATGAACTTTTCGTATCACGTATTGCGTGTAATGCAATTAGTAAAATTAGAAATACACTGATACAAGTAGTGAACTAAGAAACTAAATTCGACAGAGTTTTATTGCAACAGCGAGAAGGATGAACTAAAGAAACTAAACTAAAGTATAATAGTGTATATATATATGTATCTCCTAGTACATCAAGTTTTGTAACGAAATCAGAAGAAACTGACAGATATAGCAAGACAGACAGCTGGGGTGTAGCAAGACCAGAGAGATCGTAACGAGAACATCGGCAGCTAAACACACCCTTCGTTACAATCGGCTGTCATCATTTACCTGAAGTCTCGGAATCGGAGCCTGGCGTGGGGCTAGCGTCCACACTGTGCCTCGATCCTTGGCAGCAGTCGCGACAGCATTTGCTGCACATCGTAGCGCACGGCGGTAAAATCGACGTGAACGTCCCTTAGCACTTATCGTCGATCCTGGCGGTTTCGGCCGTCGACGTTATCGTGCGTGATCGCCGTCGTTTCTGCGTAAAAATCGCCAATTCGAAAAAAAACCCGATTATCGAGCGTCGACTATGTCGCGAAGCGCGTAAATGAATGATCATAGAGCCGGTTTTACGCGACGTGACTCGTGATCACCCTCGTAAAATCGCAAATCCTCTACTCCTTTGACTGCTTATATTGATAGTTTCGCCTTTTTGCTTGCTTTGAACCTTTGAACGTATAAGCTCAAGTAAAAGTTCAAATCGTCAACGTCGATGTCCAATAAAACATCGGTTTGACGAGTGCGTTTCAAAATTAAGTATTACACAAATCAATTACGCGCGCTAGTGCGCGACCTCGCAATCTTTCCGACAATTATCATTCTGTTTCAAGAATGTTGCTTTTGTTTGAGATGCAAATAATCACATCGAAGCGACAATTCAGTTGCGAGTTTAATTAATAAACGAGCGAGAGATTCAATTTAATAACGGTTCAATCAATAATCACGTCGCGGAATATCGGAGCACGCAAATATATGAATTCGTAATACTTGACACTCGCGAGTGTTGCGTTCTCGTTCAACTCGGCGAAAGTGAAACACCACAAGCCCGGTCGTGTCCGCGACCATCACGCGCGGCTAATGGATGAGCGCTCGTTATTAACTATACAAATGCCACAGGCGCGATAATAGATCCGGCGGAATCACGGGCTCCGTGAACGGAATAAGAACTGAAAGCGCGGTTGATTACGTTGGCGAGCGAGCGCGGATTTGTGAAGTCGCGAATAAAAAGAGACCCTTCGCATCCGGCGAACGAAAACGTAACACGATCAGCGACGAAAAATTAGGTCAATGGGAGTAAAATGCATGTTTTTGCGCGGCGCGTTCGAGTGCGCGAGAAGGAGTCTATTCACATGACGATGTCGAAAACAAATTATATATAGAGATGTATATTATATATATATTTACTGAACTCTTGCACGTGTCGTATGTGAGTATGCGTGTATGTGTGTGTATGTTTGTGTGTGTGTCGAGTGCGCTCACGTAGAAAATTTGCTGCGCGGCAAAGAAAATTTGTGGTTTAGATGGATATTATCAATTTTGAATGTTCAACCGACAGAAGAGTCGATAAAGATCAGATATCGACAGAATGAACGATGGCAGTTTGAAACATTTGGTACCGCCTATTGTTACGCTCGCCTGGTGATGATCCAATCGGTGCTCGACTCGGGGAATCAACAACTCGCTATTATTTATCACTCGTTACGTTGGACAAACAATAATGAATATTCGTAATAACGATTGAAAAAAGAAACTTTCTTCTCTCCGAAGCTTCGCTCTCGAGCTGCGAGGTCAAAAACAAACAGCTTGCTTAATAGGTCAGATATTAAAAGCATCTGTTGCGTTGTCGATAAGAAGAATTTAATTTCCCCCTCGCAAACAAGATTATCTCTATCGTGCTGCGTCGTAGATTTCATCATTATAATGTCATTTGCCGCGCGCGCTCTCGTCAAATACATCAAACGCGGTGCGGTGAATATTGCTTGGAAAACGGTATCGTTCGAAATTTTGCGTTTCAATATCTGAGCGGAAGCTACACAGCGTACAAGGAAGTTCGACCTTTGCGTGTGATATTGAATAAACTGCAATTGTGTTTTGTTTTTTGGGTCAAAGCAAATTGTACTTGGGAAAAATACAATATTTGTACTTGTCCGTACGTTTGTTAAATGCAAACAGTTTTTTGTATGTACTTGAGCGACTTAAAAGACAAATATAACATAGTCACCTTTTAAACGCGCAACATCTAAGCTCAAAGAGCTTTTCCTTGCGAACTATTCAAACTATGTGAAAGGTAACAACGTAAAACGTTCAACTGAGCGTCACAGTGTGTCACGTAAGCGAAATACCCGGAAAATTTTTCCCGGAGAAAACAATCTTTTTCCGACGACTTCCCATCAACGACACTTCTATAAAAAAGAAGGAGAAACGAGATGCATTCGACATTCCATTTGTGAATCAAGCACCAGAATTTCAGAAAATATCTGTATTTTTCGCGGAGAGATGAAAAAACCGACAGATTGAAGATTTTTATGTCGACGACGCCGAAAAATATTGCCGGAGCGGAAACGCAAAGCGCGTCGAAAAATTTCCGTGTCGGGGAAACATCGCGTCAGGTCGTATCCGCAAAAACACACGTCTGTTTTACGCGTCCGACACGTCGCGAGCGTTCATGCGTGCGGCGCGTCCGTTCGTCGTGGCGTCACTCCGCATTTCGCGCGAACAAGTGATACAGGTACGCGACTGGCGAACCGCGAGCGAGGGCGGATAATAACTGGAGCGAGGAGGTCGCGCGCCCGCGCCGGTTACTGGGGCAAAAGTGTAGCGCCGTGTATGCGCGCGAGCGCCGGTATTATGGGGTGACCGATAGATGCGCGTGCATGCGCGTGCACGCACCTGTACACACATCCCCATTTCTCTCCCTTTCTTTCTCCGTCTCTCGCACACGCGCGCCTCTCACCTCTTCGACCTCGTCGAGAGAATCTCACGAGCTTATTTTACGTTTTGAGAGATCGATTCCGGTATGAGCTCGATTGGTACGTTCGCTTTTCACATTTCCACGTGTGCGAGCGTTCGTTCGTTTTTTCGAATGGTTGCGATGGGGAATCGATAACGCTTTGATTGAGTGCGGACACACGGAAAGAAAAAGAAGACGAGGCGGCTCCGCGACACGGAGACGCGACGATACGGTAATTACGGCGAGCGGTGCGCGCGAGCGGAAAGATGCGTCCTCTGCGAGACGCGGGAAAATGACGCGGGCGTAATTTGATTAATCGACGCTCGTTATCGCTCCAGGCTCCCGGAGATATCGCGTATCCATTCTCGCAGCGCACTGCGTGGCGTCGTCGTCGTCGTCGTCGTTGAATATACATAGTAGAAGCGAGTGAGCGTCATTTGAATATCGGGGCACGTTTGAATAATTTACATTATTTGTATATTCCGCGCTGTAGTAGTAAGAAGAATTCGATGTGTTTGTTTCTCAAAAGCAAAATCTTGCAGTTTTGAAAAACGCAAAAACCAGCCAGAAAAGAGTGGTACGAGTGTTCTGCAAGTGTTCTGCATTTAATTGCACATCTCTAGGAGAATAATTTTTCAAAGGCAAATAAGTTATTTCCTGAATTTGTGCGTAGAGGAGGATCGCAAAAAGGATCGCTTCCAAAGTTAACACGCGTTAAAATCGCCAGCACAGACATTTTACATTAAAAATGATAAATTATAAAGAGACTCTTGGCTCTTTGAGCATGCTGTTCTGTAAAATCACAATCTATTTCGTACGTTACGCTGCATTATTTTGTACAGCGAGAGGCACTTTGATGTCTTTCACCTGCAATCACATTTATGAAGGAAATAGCTCAAAAGAATAAAGTCAATAAGAAATATTAGTCGACTTCGTTCTGCAATTTTTTTATAAAATCCCGTGTAATTCTACTCAAAATCTATTCAACGGTATGTAATACTCATTAATTTGTAATCAAATTTATATTTATTCGATAACATAAGGCTATATAGGTATCGATTGGGAACAACTAAAACAGATTGGATATACACTTCCATCACAAAATGAGAAACATTGATTCGCGTTTCAGGATCCCCATGAGAATCCCACGTGTGCCGATGTTATTAATAAATTAAATAATAAAAAGAAAATAACACACACACACACACACACATAAGGAAAGAAGAAAAAACAGAAGATGAGAAAACGCGCTCGAAGATAAAAAACGACGCGGTGGATCGATGAGACGTCAATGCATCTCTGGAACGAAGCAGGAACTTCCTAAGTATCCCTAGCCTCCATCTATTTGCGCCCCGCAAATGGCCGGACTTAAAAATAAAATCTCCTTTAAATTACCGTTGCCGCCGTTCGCCGTCGCCTGCCACTCCGGAAAGTATTTTTAATTATCGCTTTGCGAGGATCTATCGACTTTACAGCCGAACAGGCGCGTTAAATAGTCAGGTTCTTGCGCTTGTTGTAACCCTCACGCAGCTCGCGCGATCCGTGTTTTTTACGAGCAGACGTCGTCTAGGCCGGGGCGTTATTCCGCGCGCGAATTCGCTCGTAAAAGCGGCCGCGCCGATTTCACGTCGAGACGTGACTCCAAGGATTCTAAGGATACGCATTCCGCGCGTCGAAAGCGATCGATATTGAAAGCCATACCGTACCGCTGCCGTATCCCCTTTCGTGGTCGTAGCCGCGGTTCATCCCCCCTAGTTCGCCAACCGGCGGTCTGGTTTGTCCCCATATCGCGAGGTAGTCGCGCGCCTCTCTCACCGCAATATCTGATTTTATGGGATTCCGCGAGATCGGCGAGCGCTACGTATTTCATAAACTAACGGGGCACGCACAGATGCGCGTCCGATAGTCTAATATCATCGATTAGGTTCTCCATGCGATAGCTGCGTGGGATATTGCTGTGGCAATCGTGGAATCGGATATTGAACTGTTTACTATGAAACGCTCGTTTTGAAAAAGACATTCTAAAGTGTGTTTGTGAGAATATTGAAAGAGAAAATAACACACTCAATTTGGGTGTACAAGGAGATTCTACTGAATTCGTTTTATATATATATATATATATATATATATATATATTTGTTTTGTACTTTTTATTTTGACAAGTAAGATTTGTTTTACGGTACGATTAAGACGTTAAGTGAAAACGCGAATCAAGTGCGTTTCGTTCGTATTTATGATTCGAACAATCGCTTGTGAAAAGGGAAGGAAAGTTGATATAGAGATGATAAAGCTCGAATCGCGAAGTCTAAGTTAATTATAGAAGATAGGAACGGTTTTGCGGGATGTCAGACAAGACTTGCCAAAATTGAGAACAAGAGGCAAGAGAAGCGCAAAAGGGGAAACGAAGGCTTATAGACGTAGATTGTACACATTCTCTCCGTAAAGCGGGATCGTGTAAATAAATTAATCGAACCGGAACTCCTTTCTCGTTACATTGTCTTTACACGCTACAGTCTGAGTGACAATGGCGCTCGACTATTCTCCTTTGTGCGGCATATTTAATGGAAAGTAATTTAATAATGCGCTTGTGGATGACATTGTGCGGCTGTTCATATGTTTCAAACTCTGATGTTTCGTCATTCCGAGCTTTCATCTCGGAAAAGAAACTTCGCGAAGTGATTTTGAAAATGATTAATACATATGTTATGGTCAAAGCCCGAATGGACATTTGAAACGTATAAAATACTTTTTTGTATCACATACTATCGTGTGGGCGGGAGAGTGGCTCCGCCCGTCCCCCTGCACCCTCTCCCCATAAAAACCTAATTTGTAATATGTCACTGCGATAATAACGTTGTCTAAGTTTTCTTGATTCGCGTCGGTCTTTGTTTTATTTCATCACTTGATCGTAATTATTATTTTTGACACGTCCTGTATATAGAAACGGATGCTGGGTCAAGAGGACGTGCGTAGTTACGTCATCTCAAATAGAACGTAATTCGGTTGCTGGGGAATGTGGACAACACACGCCATGCGGAGTTCGCTCGAGGGACGAAATTCGTCTTGAAATTGGGTTAAGCATGCACCCAAACCTCTCTATCTCTCAGTCGCTTAATTGCGATTATTATCGATGTTTACCGCGCAAACAGTCGATCGTGTTTATACACGGATGAATCTTTGAGCTTCGTCGAGAGTTAAAGTGGTAACGCGAAAGTATAGTAACGTTCTCAATCAACTAGGTTTATGAAGTTTTTTACTACATGCACATATAAATCTTCAAGTAGAACGAGTTTTTAACATAGTAGATTCCCGATGCGTTTGATCACGAAGATATTATTTGTGGATATTGTTTTTTGTATAATAATTTTTTGTTGCGAGGAATATTGGTAGAATTCGTTTCTTATATGTGCGGGTATTAGTACGAAATTATTAATAGTTCCATTCTTGCCTTCTGCATCTTTAAGCAAAGAAATCCCCTTGAGCGAGCGGAAGGATATAAAAAGATAACGAGACGTATAAAGAAAATAAATTGGAAGGCGGCTGAATGCGCGTAGAGTATAAGAATAGAAGAAACGCTCGCGCGGCACGAGGGAGTGTTAATTCCGCATTTTGATATAGATACAAATTGCCCAAAGAAAACACATCGTTAAACGTATATTATTAGAGATATTTTAATTGTGAATTTTTTTTTTCACCAATTATTTTTTATTTGTAATTGCGCGTGTGTTATACGAAATATGTATTTTGAAATACGTATCCATCGCTTATATCAGTATCGTTACCTTAGAGATTTACACGAACTTTCCCCAACGTGGTTCTAATACCATCTTCGAAGAAACACGATAAGCGTCAAAGTGAACACACGATATTGCCGGAGAACAAATAAAGTGAGAGACGTAAGACTGACGGAATAAATTGGGAGAAGGCAGAGCAAAATCGATACGTCCGGAACAATATCAGGAAACGCGAGAGAACTTTCAATTTCGCGTAGCTACTGAAAAATTTATAATTCACTATTAGAAATTCACTAACTTGTTACGAGAAAAGTTTTGTTTTTATTGAAATAAAGATAAAACAGTGAGAAAGCAGTTGGTTTTATGCGAAGATGTAGGAATAAAATATAATAAGTATGAATTTAATAGATTCGAAGCGAATATTTTGTTAAACTCATGACAATGTTTATCTCTTTGAGACAGCGGTCGTTTATATTGTAAATGTAAATAAGCTCGCGTTCGAAACTTTCCATATTGTTATTCTCTCTTATGATTTGACACTTCTTTGGCACTGTGTTTTGCTGTTTGTCAAACGCTTTCGATGTAACGGTCCTTTGAGCGGGACAAAAAGAAAGGAAAAGCACGTGTCGGAAATTTCTTCGATGAAGCGATTTGCGAAAATAGAGTCGACGCTAGATGACACTCTCGTGCGCGGTATATTCTAAGATTAACTTAAAATATGTACAAAGTCTCTCAAAGACAGTGAGTGTGTGTGAAATTTTATCTCTTGTCCACTTATCTCCACCCAGATATCTTCCTTCCTATAGTATTTCTATAAGAGAAATGAGAAAAAATCAAGGTGCGCGCGATGTACCGAAAGAGAAAAATCCTTCCATCTCCTTCAAGTTAACACGATTGAGTAATGAAGCGCAGTTGAGTTATTTCTTAAGTGGCGATTAAATAAGAGCGCTCGCACAGAAGAAAAAGATAATTGCGTCAGCGTTTCCACCGCGGGTCAATGACTTTAAAGGTCGCTACGCAGTTTTAAACGACGCGAAAAAATACGGATAGATTTTTGCTCGCAGGCGCGAAGAATTATTCAAAGATACCGATTCGTTGCATCGTTTTCTCGTGGATATATAAATTACTCGCGAAACAAATTACGTATACAAACAAAAGAACACTTGGGGTTTTTTGTGCTGAGTAAATTTTTTTTTTTTTTTGGTTTTGCACGCGGTTGATTTCCATTAAAACAAGGTTAATCACCGAATAAAAGAGCGCGCGAGAAAAAAAGGGAGACAATTTGTATGCTAAAAGGTTAAACAAAGTTTATATAAACACACAGAGGTCTCCGGAAAATGCTCCCCTTCGTGTTATTCCACGACATCGGGACAAGTCAATCGGCACGCTCCAACAGTTTACAAAGTGATCCTTTGCCAGGAAACTGTTGTTTTACACTTGGGAATTTACTCAACGATTGTTGCAACAAGCCGATAAACGGTGAAAATATTTTTAGAAATGAGCTCCCGATACATGCAACGTTATTTTCGTGTAGCAGTTTTTTTGATTTGCTCGCAAAAGAAGTCTCTGAAAGTAAATACTTTCTAATTAAACGATATTCCGCACGTAAATTTTCCTCCTTCTGAAGTCTCTCATTCTTTTCACAAGAAACCACGCTCGCGCAGGTAACTCTGTGTGAAGAATGCTTAGAGCTATTTCCTGCGTTATCATCGATCAATGAAGAAGAAGAAAAGGCAACGTATCAATCGCAAGGAATGGCACAACGTGGCTGAAGTTCGCCGCACGTCATCTCACGCGCACGAGCGAGAAGCCGGTTAACGACGCAACACACTCAGCACAACTGTAGAGTCCAATATCGACAACCTCAAATCCACTGTGAAATTCAGAAGCGCTCGAAAGCGCTTTCCTTCCCAGAGGCATCACGGGACGGGCGTTTCACGAGCTCCTGCAATCACCGCGACGACGTTCGAAGGATCGGAAAGCGCCTTCCTCAAGTTTGCCCGATGAAGTGTACCGGTCAGTTCGGGAGAGAGGGATTTCGTTTAGAGCGATACTCGTCGATCTCGTCTCTTCGAACGAGAAAATGGTCTTAAGTGCAACGACTATGTTGCTCTTTTATCTCTCCCACCGCCTTTCCACGTAAACGGATCACCCGCAAAAGCGATTGCTGCTGTTATTGACGATGATTTGAAATTTAAAGAGTAAATGCGTTTTTCCCTTGATAAAAACTTCGAGATTTCGCTCGTATATAAATAATTTGGTGTTGCAATATTAAAGTTTTGCGTCAATTCTGTGACAATAAATAAATAATATACAATAAACAAGTATGTAAATATCGGAAAATATATAAAATATATAACTTTTGTTAAAAACAATTTAAAAAATTCTAATTCTTAGAGAAGTCGGTTATTTTCTCTCTTTTTCTCCTAAAGTTTCTTTTTCAATTTTAAATTTAACTTTTTTAAAAGTTTTTTAGATAATGCGCGCGCGCTAATTATGTACGACCTGATTCGAATCTAATAAAGAGCTTTAATTTCTGACGTGCTAATTACTGAAACAATAGCGTCGTGCAAGAGAGAGAGAGAGAGAGAGAGAGATCGCGAAGATGATGTTGTGTAACATTCAAAGTAGGTGTTTCGCAGCGACGTCAATGAGACACGTAATTCGTGCACGCGATGCACGTCAAGGAATATGGAGACACATCGCTTGAGCGACAAGCAAGAGCCGGGAGTGACACCGAGTTTCCCGTGCAGATTCCTGAGTACCTGCTGCGATCGCGCTGGAAAATTATTCACGCATGATTTGCGCGCACGGCAAGCAAAAATACGCCTTCGACCAGTAGTAATTATCGTTGTATCGCCAACGGCGATAATGTAGAGGCGGAGTCAATGTAGAGAAAAATAGTAATCTCGCATATACATGATAACATCAGTTACCCGATTTTTCTTTTATATAAACAATACAAATAAATATTTACAAAAATAAAATCTTTTATCTAGATCGTTACGCGTGATTGATAATGCAATTTACGAATATCGCGAAGTTGATTTACTAATAATTCGCGATCGCACGTAATGAAATTTATTGCTGATCTCATAAAGAAGCACGGCTTCATCACGGATGTTGTGGACTTTAAATACGACCGAAAGTACTCTCTCGACGACATGCGGGAAAATCTCGCTTTACGTCGCATCTCAAATATCATCAACCGCGTTTTCCACTCCTTTCCCTCTCCGCCCCGGTCTCCGTTCTCCGTTCTAAGAAATCTGAGGGTATTCCTCTTTCAAGTGATTCCGATGAAGAGCGACGGTAGTGAGAGAGTACTCTCCGAGCTCTGTGGAAATCATAGTGCAACAAATAAAAAAAAAGAAACGCTCTTCGATCGCGCTCCTTTGCTCAAAAATCTTTTTTGTAAAATTACGCGCGAGTGTGCAAGTCAGCTTTCCCGCAAAGCACTCCCCGTTTTAAAGTATCGGTGGATATACTCCTGCAGCGGTAATTACCGTGTCGCGTGTGGTCGTCGACACATCATCGTCGCGAGTTGCACTCGCATTGCATGTCGCGCTTTCTACAACACACACGACGCCGCGCGGTAATTGGAGACGAGTCAGACTTTCGTCGGACTTTAACTTCGTTGCCTTTCTTCCTTCTGAGACTCATTTCTTTTTCTCTCTCTCTCTTCCTCGTCCTCATCTTTTTCTTTTCCCATTTTCCCCCCTCTTTGTCCACGGTACGTGTGGTAACGAGATCCCGGAATTAACCCGTCCAACGTGAAACGACCAGCTGGAGAGGATCTCCTTTCGCGTTTTTCTTTCTGCCTCTTCGCTCACTGCCCTTTTTGCCATGTCCCGTCTAATATTTGCAACTTGAGTCGCTTCACCTGCTACCATGCTGCGCGGTAAATGGTTATTCTTCCGGATGTTTCTTTTTGAATCGGTTGCGTGTTGTTTCCGCGATCGATAAACGAAAAGTGCCGCAATTGCGAATTGTTTCGATAGCAGATTTTATTTTGCCGCGTTTTGCCGCTAAACGAATGTGTCCTTGAAATAGGATTTTCAACTGTGCGCATTCTCGACCGTTCCACATATTGCACACTTTTATCACCTCTCTAATACGTATCCAGTGAAAAAAAGAAAAAAACGCAAAACGTTTAATTGATTCAATATCTCGTGCGTGTTATTGCAAAAATATTGGAGTAAAAAAAAAAAAAAAAAAAAAAAAAAATGGGGTCAATCGAGAAAACGCGTTAACGCGTTGCTTTTTGAGACATTAGTGAAAAATGACCGAACAGTTGGCGCGATTATACGCAACAATCAGATTGTGCGCCAGGTGCGCGTCGCGCGTAATCGTTTCGCGATTCTCAATGTCATCATTAATTATTTCTCGTCGCGCCTTTAATGAGAAATAAATTTCGTCTTTAGCGTGCTTATTTTGACACTTACTTGTCAATTGCTGTTACTCAAAATAACCATATCTGAATATCTCGTATTTTAAATCACATCTCAAATTATACTGTAATAATTGAGGGATAAACTCTTGTAGTTAACTCTCTCTTCTAAAACCATAAACATTTATAATTCTGTGGAAAGGGCACAAAGAGCTGAAGGCTGACTTATCTAGCTTAGTTATTCAGCGAACTTCAATGCCGCTTTTAATTAGAAATTAATTTACGAAACATGTGTGAATAAACGAAATTCCTATATAATCAACATAAATTCATAAAATTATAATTTAAAAAATATAAGTATCTGTAATTTAAAAAAATGTTTTAGAAAATTTTTATCACAATATCAAGTCATTTTAGATAATTTTGTGTATTTCAGAATAACTCTTTTACCGATACATTTTTCATATTTTGTAAATTAAGCTCTAATTGCGCGATCGTACGAGCCTCGATCAATATGGCGTCAAAGACGCAGGACGCTAGATTGCATATGGAGATGGAGCACGTCGAAGTGCAGAATTCAGGGACGAAGACGAGGGGGGAAAAAAAGCTTATGAGAGCAAAACGAAACTAGACCACTCCGCTTACTGTCTGCCGTTCCTTTTCTTTTCTCGGCGATGCTACCACGGGTTCCCTTTTTTGTCCACGTGTCGCGCCGTGGCTCTTGACGGGTCCACGAGTACTTTATAAGAGATCGTTAACGTCGTGGGGTGTATAAGTGGAACAAAAAGAAAGACAATGAACTGACGGCGCAGAAAACCGTGAGGACACCATGACGCTTCGCGATGACAAGCGAAAGTACGAAAAAGCTGTACGATTACGCAAACCATAACGAAAAAAAAGAAAAACTACTTCATTAGACGTGCAGTTGAAAATCTACGAAAATTTACAATCTAGCTGTATCACGTTAATCAATTTTAAACGCATATCAAAAACGCAATAAGTAAACGTAGTAACTGTAGAAAAAAAAATTGTTAAGCTGAACAACGGACGTTTTCTGTCACAATATACGCGACGTCTTTTTCCGCCGATGTTACACGCACGAAAAAGTAATCGTTGCGTGCACGCTTGTGAATTCTTCTTTCTCTTTTTGCAGAAAAAAACAACCAGGCGAAATTCCCGCAAAAGCTATTGTTTACGGCCGCTTTGATAAGCACGTTGATCGCTAGACGTTACCGTTTCGCTGCGCCTTTTTACTCGGCGTCCATTCATTCATCTGTTTCTTCCACTTCGGTCTTTTTACATCTCAACCGAAAAAATGCCTTTACAATTTCAGTTTTTGTTTCCTCATTTTTGTTCCGTGTTTTTCAATTAGAAATTTTTCATTCCTCGAAGCTATTGAAAGCCGCGGATTTAATTAAATTACATACTGAGATTTGTTCGCACAATTAATCGATTTGTTTGTAAATGTGAACTTTTAGACATGTAATATTGTTTTAATACGTTCAACATCAAAGTTTTTTTACATTAAATATTTTTTATTTTGAAAACATTTGCACATGAATTTTCGACTTTTTTCGACGGAAAGCAAGATTCATTTCACATTATCGAGTATTTTAGAAGCTAAATCCATAAAAATTTAATGTAGATCGCGTCGATACAAAATATTTTTGTTGCAATAGTATGTAGTACTACTATATTAAGTAGCGTTTTGAGCAAGAATCAGATTTGTCTATGCAAACATCATAATATCGCATATCGATATATATATATATCGCATATCGATATATATCGCATATCGATATGTATCGCATATCGATATATCGATCTTCTTTTTGTTTCTAATTGCCGATTCCAGCAAAGTGTTAAAATTTGATTAATCAAAATGCCCCGATTCATCCCGATGCAACCTTATCGGCGCATTATCAGCAATATAATTTTCGCTTTACATTCGGTAATTAATGGCGAATTTGCGAGTTTTTCAATTACGTAAAAGATTATTATGTAACACAACATTTTATTTTATGTATTGAATACACTTGTGTTGTTGTTAAGACAACATTACCTTATTGTAAACCATAAATTAATCTAAAAAATTCACGAGATACCGAAATTTCGTTTGCGCAGCGTGCGTGAGAGAGTCATTTTCTATAAGATCGCGGTACGTTATACATTTCTCTCTTTCCGTCCCCGGACGCGTTTATCACGAGAAACGAGACGCGCCGGGTATTCTCTATGAAATTAAACGGGCCTGGGAGAGAGACGCGCGCGCGACAGTAATTACGGAGCAGTTTATTCCTCCCTCCGAGTTTAGCGACAAGAACCTTTTATAATGTGGGATTTTCATGACGCATTTGTATGATGATACGTGCGACTCTGCGCTTGCTTACGCTCCTTATGTTTACGCAGCTTCTCCACTTGTCGAAACGATTACACGTTCTCGCGGGCGATGACACGTCTTACAATTATATGTGCATACATCGTTAACGCGTGAACGAAATCGCATTACTACCGTGTGTATACGTATGTATAAACAAAACCATTGAATAAAATTTGCGCAATTTAATAGAAAAAAATATAATGATATATTTAAGTGATACATGTAATATTAATATTTAATAATGTATTTGTAAATTATTTTTATATGCGATATTGATACATACGTGCTTTTTCAAAAAATGAAAAACTACTAAAACGTTCAATTTTACAGAAATCCTATTAATACGCGCGCAAATTATACAATATTAAAGTAACTTGATAATTACGTTAATCGAGAATTACGTGCAGTCAATATACGCCAGGAATCTAATTGTAGTTACATAATTAACGTTACACGGAGTTAAAGAGATTCAAGTTAAACAATATCGAAGTAGGTTAAGTGGTCGTTACGAAAATATACTTCTCGTAGGACGTTGTACATTATCCCGTGCAGGCAGAGATCATTTGATAGCGAACTTCCGGCTCCATCAGACGTTACGAACAAAGTTGATATATCACCAAACTTTTCGCGAACATTTTACACTTCGCGACTAAATCTCTCACTCCTCTTCTCACACACGTATGCGAAACACCCGATAGCGTATTATCAGATAGTGTGAATTAATTTGTTACGTAATTATAAAATAATTACAAAATTCTCTTTTATATATATTTTATGTTTATTTTACTGACTTGATTATTTCAAAATTTAACTTATAATTCAATTAAAAAATTTAAATTGTATATCAAGTTACTTTTTGAGTCATCAACGTCTACTTTGGATACATAAATTTATACAGAACGTATCAATTTCCAGGGTTGATTTTTCACAAATTAACGACCGTCACTTAACCGAGGATTGTATCAGAGAATCGAGGGCAATCCGGATAAACGCGGCCGCTTTGAGGGTAAGATCGACGTTTTGTGACGCCGGATAATATCTGCTCGTGATTATTGACTCGAGGCGATCTCCGCTCGACGACTCGACACGATGCTCTCACGGCGGGTAATTGGCGATTTATAGTCCGGCACAACCGCCCCTCTGTAAACTGCCCCTACCGAGCGCCGTCACTTTGACGAGCCCGCCCTCGTTAACCCTTATCTGATCAATCGGTCAATCGAATGCTTTCGCTTCCGCAAACTGAGAGCCACATTATACCTTAACGATCCCTCGATTGATGTTTGTTTAACGAGCAAACACTTGCTTGTCAAAAATCAGAAAAAATGCAGGTTTTAATAGCCACAAATTTTTGACTTTTTATACGAAAAACGTTGTTTATATTGCCCGAAGAGATATAACGTTTATCTCAGACAAAACTCGCTGGAATATCTATACATATCCGACAACAAAGGGTTCGGAATACTTGATCGCTCTACTGGTCAGTAGAAAACGGCCCTTAACCCCGATCCGTTACTGCATCGGTGTTGTCTTCTCTTTGTTGAATGACTGAACAGAGTAGGCAGGCATTTCTGGAGCGTAAACGTGTAAACGAGCGGTTATTCCACTTCCCTGCGAATATATTGATATGGGTCAAGGGCAATCGCACTGCACGATGCATCTCGTGTAGGTTATCTTTACTCCTCGAGCAAATAGATGTGTAATTGAAAATTACTCACGAGAAATAAATATATAATATACAATACTCAATTAAATTTAAGATTAATTTTTATAATTGCAATGTTAAGAAGTTTGTTTAGTCGTCAATGTTTTTTTTTCTTTCTTTTGACTTTGAAATAATTTAAATTTAATAATAAATGGATTTGTGTGTTTGTAATAATTAAAAATGAACGCAGAAATGGTCGCAAAGCAGGGGAGAGACTGGACAATCGGCGATCGATCTAAATTTACTCGTTACAGGCCTGCGTTCGATTAACTACTATTGCGGTAACTTATCGGGGTCAGTTATAAAGCCTTTTTTGCTACATGATCGCCCTCGCGTGTTCCACCTTTTATAAGAACCGATCATAATGCTGCGAATTTTGCAGCAAAAAGCGTCGCTCAACGATCGCCCATCGGATATGCGATCACCGAGCGACGTTGAAAAGCGTTTTCTGTGAGAACAGAGCGCCATTTACGAAATTTCAATATATGTACATAATTGATAAAGTTACCGGCGCTTTTTCTCTTTCCCCTCTAAAGAATTCTCGATTTTACAGACGTAAAAGTTATTGCATATTTATATGAATCACGTCAGCTTCGACAATTTCGTTTTGAATTATTCCTGCGATAACGTTCACAAAGTAGAAACAACACAAGCGAAGTTTTTCACGTTACGCATACATACATTCTTGCGCCAGCGTCACGAAACGAATGAAAATTTTTACTACGAAAAGTTCTTAAACCGTCCTACATTCGAACGAGATGTCTCTTTGAATAGAGAAGCGAATGAGATGCAGTACAATATTATATATTCCTCGTTCGAATTACGCTGAAACACACGCGAATTGGATTTTTGGGTGGAGACATTTCCATTAACGGAATCAATCGCGAAACGTTAATAATTGATGTGACTTACATTTTTATCGCGATAAAAACGAACATTTCCTGTGACTTAAATTACATGAAAAAAATGCAGGATTTAAAATTTTGTAGAATTAATTGCCGATCGATAAATTGTTTAATTATTTTTTTTTTTTAATCAGCGAGAGAGAAGAGAGAGATAACACTTCACTTCACACGGTTTCTTTAGCTTGCCGTTTGTCGAGGAAATCGATGGCACGGTGCTGAAACGTCATCGTCGTCGTCGTCGTCGTCGTCGTCGTCGTCGTCGTCGTTGCTCTATATTCTCAAGAGAATAAGGAGAACGCAAGAAGCAACGACGACGATCTCGTTTGTTGTCAGTCGCGTTGGCGCGTCTGTTGTCTTCAATAATTCAACACAGCGTCTCTTTTAAAACGCGGTCACCTCGATTATTTAGCTACTAATCAAATTAACGCAATCAACTGGAGCGCAGCTGAACGAGCCGTTCGCTGGTCCATGCTCTCTCGCGTGAATACGCCTCTGACAGGTCAAGGACGTCCGATGGAGCAGATAGCTGCAGGGAAAAAAAAGAGAAAAAATGGGTAGAAAAAGAGTGAGGGAGAAAGAGCTATGGCACTCGAGGCGACTTTAAAAAATTCACGCATGACCTCCGCGTTGTCTCAAACGCATATTTCCTGGCTGGCAAAAGCGGGACGCGCGCGTCATCCCGCTGGGTGCGATTTGCTCGCGTCTGCACACATCAATTTCCGGTGTGCACTTAAGCCATATCCGTTCTGGACGACGTCATTAAGAAAATTGAAAGAAGACCCGCTCTCGTTGCGATTCTATGCGTGACTCGTCGCAAGTTCGCGGGAGAAGCGAACATCGCCCTGATATATACTACAACGTAAAATCTTGTCGATAGATAGGTGAAGATTCGTGTCGAATCTTTGTAGTCGTCTATCGTTATTACAGACCAACTGTTGCACCATTTCGGTGTCGCGCCGTGTTCCGTAAGTCTTCTGCCTGATTTGCGACGCAATTAGCATATATTGTTCGAGCTCTTAATGAACTGCGTTTCTTCCTTCGATTTTTTTTTTCATACTGCGAAACGTTAGTCACACGTAATGCGAGTAAATTGAATCACGAAAGAAAAGATAAAATCAAATGAGGATAATCTTGAAAACAGCTTGATCGGAAGCTCCTCGCTCGTTAAATCCTTTTAAAGCTCGACAGGAAGCATTTTACTACTTTCCTTATTACTTTCCTTATTACTTCCATTTAATTCCGTTGAATAATATTTGCGGTATTTCCGATCGCGGGCGTAACAAGACTTGGAGAAACGTTAAACTCAAAGATAAATACTCTCATAAATATAACAATATTGGCACTTCGATCGGAAGATCGGTTTGCGCGAATAGAGGAATGTTGTAGTTAAAAAGACAACGCACGACACTGTACAGGAAACTCGTTGAGACGAGAACATGATATAATAGTGTGCATTATCGGAAGGGGAAACAAGCAGAACCGAGCAGTCCCAGCTTAGTGCGGAAGGCGGAGTAACGAGCGAAACCTGTTTTTAAGAGTCTGCATATCGTCAAATCGCGCGTTTTCAGTACACATACGCGCAATGTCGACGGTCGAGGCCGCGTCGAGACGATCGAAATAAAGTTGTACGTGTTGCTTTCGTGATATAATTGGTCAAACAATTACTATATAAAGAATTATTATTATTATTATTAGATTAATAAAAAAAAGTCCCGTCGCTTTATCGTCAAATTCTGTATCTAATGAGTAATATGTAGAAATACATTTGTGTTTCCATATGAAAACGTATAACAATATTAATAATGAATACTTCGATTAAAAAACTTTAGTCTGAAACTCTGTAATTTAGTTTTTAATAATTTTATTTGACAAATACGCGCGACAAAGGCTTTTTGTATGCTAACTTAATAATAATAATAATTCTGTTCTGTTTTACATTGAGTTACTGCTGTTATTATTGACGTAACTGGTTCTATATGTTAATTAATTTTATGCTATTATTAACAAGAATTAAACGTATACATAGAAAAAAAAGAGACGAGCATTTTTTGTCGAAATGTTTTGAAAAATATAACGTGTTAAAAATTATTATCAAATTGTTTTGATCATATCCTCAATATCTTATTCGGTTATGAAAAAAATTTTTCGCTAATAGTCAACGCTCATAATGCGGGAATATGTGAACACGTCAGATTATAGATTTATAGACTTATAACATCCGCTTCAATAGGAATCGTCATTAAATCATCCAACCCAATTCCCATTATATTGTGGTGATTGAAAAACCCGCGGTGATCTTCAAGCTTTTAAATAAAGCACCTACTCAATGCAATCGACGCGCGCGGACGAATCTCTCGTGCACTGTTCTCGACAATCGCCAACGTTTGTGAAAAAGCTCGCGATTCAGCTTCATAAATGGGACATCAGCCGTTCATGACGTTTACCGTTGGATTATCGCGGAATTATACACTCTTTGCAGCAACAGCAAAGCGACCAGGAACAGCTGGATGAAACCGAAATCTCGCGCACTACAACGAACGCCGTTGTTGTCGGCACGGTGACGTCGCGACGGTCGGCGTCGACGTCACTCTCGCGACGTTCGTTCCCGGATGACGTTGCGCGCGCGCGCGGATGTCAAACGTGCGGACCGCGCCGGATGATCACCATTGACACTCGACACGGTGCGGTAACGACAGTGCGTCGCGACGACGTTACGCCAACGCCGAGACCGACTCGACGTCCGCGTGCACACTGACACCGACGTCGCTCCGAAGCCGCCGACGCCTCCTGCTCTTCCTCTTCTCCTCTCTCGCAATGCTGCCCCTCTCTCTTTCGCACTCTCCACGCGCAGTTCTCCTGCATCCACCCACCCCCACCGCATCTCTCGCTCTTCTCTCTTTCTCGCCATGCTGCTCTCACGTCTCTCTCTCTCTCTCTCTCTTTCTCTCTCGCTTTCCTCTCTTGTCTCTTCCGCGACTCCCATATTCCGTCTCTTTTTGTCCCAACGGGTTCCACCATCCTCTTTCGTCTCTCTTCGCGCACCGCCGACTCCCCACATCAGTTCAAGTTCTATATATACATATATATACATATATATATGTAGTATATATATATTGCTCCTTTACCGCTTCTCACTCTGCTCCGTAGACTCGTGCAGTATTCTCCTCTCCTACGTTTATGTCCTTTCTTCGTCTATATCGCCGGATTATGTATCAACCCGCTCCCTCGTTCTCGGATCTCATCTGGGAGCCACCTACGTCTCCTCTGCTCCGTTTTTCTTCTTCGTACTTTTCCCGTTGCGTTATCAAGCTCCATCTTCCCGAATTTCCGCGTTTCCGTCACCTCCTTGCAAGTTGCCAAAATTTATTCTCGTTCTTTCACACGCTTTTTCCTTGCTTCATCTTGTCGAGTTCAGATTCTTACCCCTTTTCTGCTTGTCACAGAGTTTCTCGCTTTGTCCCTCACTGCCTCACTGTCATCATTTTTGTATCTCTATGAAAGATTTTAAGTTTCAATATGTGATTCTGTTTCACGTATAACGAGAAAAATAATAATCGTTGCGTTTGGAAATTGGATTTCATCGAATTTCGTAGATTTTAAGTAGACGATTTCGTTAGGTTGCATATAAATTGTATTTGGTACACAGTTCTTGAGAAAGAGAGAGGTTTTACTTCTTGTTTTACTAGATTTTTATACCAAATTAAAAGTACACCGAACAAATTTGCTGAGGATAAAGTTTCATTTTGTTATTACGTGATGCTGGAGCTCGTGAGTCTTTCCAGCTAAGATAACGTTTGCTGAGACGTGTTGAGGTCCGTGTGCGCGCGCGTCGTCGCTTATAATCTAAATAAATCTCCCATCCACCCCCCTGTTATTGGCGTCGTCAGGAAAACAACGTATTTCGGACCGCCCAAGTCGAAATCTCACGATAAACTCCCGGCGCCCTATATTTATCAGCCATCCCACCACATTCTGCATTAAATTCTGCAGTTTCACCACCCGTAAATTTTTCATCAAGTCTTTTCATCAATCAACCTTCTGCCTCGCAATATTTTATTTCCGTCCTTTTTAATTTTTCAACCGCATTTGCTCGACCAACGATGCATCTAAATTACGTTCACAACGAGCCCGCGCGTTATAACTCGTGTTTCCCGTGGCGCCTCGTCGGATGATCGGATACGCGACGCGTGCTCAACAATGAATTCATATTTCACTACATGATTTTCGCGTTACGATCGTCACGGCGGCCCTCGATAATTCTTGCGTGATATGCCCGTATATTGCAATTGTATGTCGCGCGAGCGACTCTTCGCTCTTGCTCTTGCCAAAATCCTCTCACTCACTCATTCTCTCTCTCTCTTTTTCTCTCTCTCTCTATTCCTAGACGCGAGATTAATCCTGTTCCTCGTCTACGGCGTCTTCCTTCCTGCCACAGACAAGCTCCGCTGTCCAATGACAACGCCGAAGCGGATTCTTCTTTGAACATTCAACTCCTCGAGTGCATGCCCGAGCATCGCGCGTGTCTGCACGTTGCTATACGTGTCCGTTCCGTCTTCCTCTATTGCGAGTCGGCGAAACTCGAAGCTTACCGGAAATGACCGCGACCGGTCGCTTCCTCGCCGGAAGACTGTGAGAGGATGATCGGCCACTGACAGGTCAACAACTCAACTGAACTCGATAAATTATGTAACGGAAATTGCTCGAGGTCACGACACGTGCGTTAAATATTTCTCGGTTAGATTATTTTTATGCGATACTAAACGAATTAACGCTTAATCGCGTTAAGTTTTTTTTAGAATAAACTACTCTTAAGCGCGTTATCGAATTTTTATTAAAATCTCCGTATCCAAATAAAACGTGAAAATTTTTAATTCACATGTTTGTTTGATTTTTCATCAACATTTTTTTTCCAATTTGAGTAATTAATACATTCACGTGAAAATAAAAACTGAATCGTGATCATCGAAATCGTTTTCGAATTATCGCATTTTACCATCTCTGTTCATTTTGCGAGAGTACGAGAGTTCAGTTTCGAAACATTATATACGCAGCGGGTTTCAAAATATAAATCTTTCTCATCTCTCTCTCTCTTTCTCTCTATCAATTTTTGCAGCGAAGCGTCAAAACTGCGATTCGCCGCATCGAAACGAAATAAACGATTTCAGTTATCCTTCTCGATGACGTCTCGCTCTTATCCCGGATTCGTGGCGGACGTGAGAGAGCCTCGCGTTCCCGATCCACACGATAGGTCCTCTCGTGAAAGCATAACAATCGAAATGACTACCGGCACGAATCTTCTCTCGACACACATCTGCACGTAACATACACACGTTCGAGATAGGACGCGACAAGAGGGGTTGCCGAGGTAGGTAGTGCAACATTTACTGCATACCAGGATAATCGCCGTCGCACGGGGTAAACGCGCGACGAAACAATACCGCGAACAATGGCGGTCTCTCCCTGCGCGATTTCCCCGCAACACCCCGTCCTCTCGAGTTATACTCGTAGCTTATGCTCCAAAGTAAAATACGTTGGCGCACGAGAGGCGGCCAACAGGGAGAGACAGACGAGGATAACAGAAGAGAAGAGGAGAAGCGACCAGAAACGAGGTTCTGTGTGTTAGACGACGACGACGACGACGACAACCACGACCACGACGTATGTGATACGTGGCGTGATCCGTTGATGCACTACGGACTGCACTCGACGTACGCGTGTTCCGTACGTGCAACGGCCACGTATGCGCCACGGAAGAAGCCTTTAAAAATCTCTCCCGTGTTCTCAGGAACACGACTAGGATTTCGAGATATCACGACGCACCCGTGCAATCGGCTCGCGTCGCGCGCACGACATCGATTCCCGCCAACTTTTCCGTCATTTCTCTATTTCCATCAGATTTAAGTCCTTTTACAGTTCTATCTGACAGGACGTTTTCGAAACCAAAAATAGAATACAAAATGCAATCGCAGATAAAGATACATAAAGATAAAAATACCGCTCGCGGCTTTTCAATTCACGGCTTTTAAAATCATATTGTATTTACGCGTTATATTTTTAAAAAGAAAATTACAATGAAAATTGAAATGAGTGAAGTAAACTGGAAAATAATGTCTGAAACGAAAGAAGTTCTCTAAATTTTCCAAGCAAAAAAAACAGCTGAGTTTACGCTTCGGAGCATCGAGTTTTTACGAGTTGCATAATTGACACGCTTATAGTGCTGCGACTTAAAATGTATATTTTAATTCGTCCTCGTCGGTTCTTCTTTTGCGATTTTTTGCGCACTTTCCGCAACTTGACCGGCTTCTGTACATACAAACTCGCGGCAATTACATATTTTTACGTGAAAACGCAAACATCATGCAAACGTATAAAACCCGCCAGAAGCGCGAATCAAGTTACGGTTTTTTTTTCTTTTTTTTTTACGCCGTTCTTTCGTTTTCTTTGATCGCTGAGCCGGTTTCGTCTAACTTCTCTTTCATTTTCTGCTCGTTAAATTTATTTCCCGCGCTAAAATTATCACTGACGAACTTTTTTAATTCGTGCGCTGCATAATTACGGTCTCGCACCTCGTCGTCATTGTTCCACTCGTATATATCGAACAAACGAGCGCGGAATATCAGCGGAAGCGCACGATCAAGCCTTTTCGATTTCCCCGACGACGCATCCGTATTCTCGAAGGACCTCTCAGGGTCAAAGGACTTGCAAAAAGTTGGCTCTCTGCAAACTCGCTGGCAGCGATTCAAGTTTGGCTCCCGATATCTTGCGCGACTGCCGCGTGCGCCCACGATTACGGGATCCGACACTCGTCCGGTAGGATTTGCGGCCAAGCCGGATAACTGAAATTGAGTCAATCAGGTTCGCAAGACCGTAGAAATGCCGAGAGATTTTCGAGCCGTTCTTATTTCGCAAAACACGCGCCAATTCAAAAATTGAAAACAATTTAAAACAATGACATTTTTCACCTTTCTCTCGCACATTTTATCGCTGATACATGCTGATTTACCATTTCCAGGTTTGCTTTGAAATCTTATAAAAAAACCGAAATCTTATAAAAGACCGACTTATAAAACACTGATATTAATTAATGCACGATAACTGATATCAAATATCGGTGAGCCGTTCCGTGTGCACACATGCGCGTTTCATTCACCGCGCGCTCGATATAACTCCCAGCAACAGCGGACAAGTTTAGAGAAAATTCGGTCTAAACAACGGTTGCAGCGAAATTAATTCGACCGAACTTGGTCGTCAACTTCACGCCAGATCACATCGTCCTCCCCCTCGTCGTCGGGCTTCGCGCTGTCGGAAATTCCGAAAGCCACTGGCATGGCTTCGTTCGACAATATCGCGGAATTGGAACGGGACAATACGAGATTAAGCTGCGAAACACGAGTCGCTCAGTCGACGTTTACATCTTTTACGAGGCGCATTAATACCGTTTCGGGAATACTGTGTTCGTATACATGCCACTCGACCTCTCCCACCGGACATTAATCTTTTATCTTGTGAGACTGGCGTCGGCTCACGCGCCATCCAGAGTTCACAATGCACCGGAATACTAACTCAAACCGGACGAAGAGGAAAAAGAGAAGAAGCCATTTACGTCCTCCAAATGAAAAACGCGCGCCGGCCGAGAGCGCGCGAAGATGAAAAATGCCGCGGATTTTTCATCGCGAATTATTCGCGACGATCGGTGCGCGAATCGGTCTCACGCACAATCGTTACAGCACGGTCAGTACGTGTCAACTGCACGACGTCTCTCGAACGATTTGCCCGCGCGATTAATGCGAGCGAAAAAAGAGTAACATTTTTAATTTACGACCGACTGGAATTTCCTCTGAAACTGTAAAATACTTTTACAAGTTTAAATACACTACGCTAATAAGATAAATTCATTATAATTTGTTACAAAAAAATTGTGTGCTTATGTTTCTCTAGTTTTAAAATGCAGTTATTCATGTCACTGTTTTACCTAAGTGACTTTTTCCTGTTCTACGTGAAACCGAGATAAATCTCATTTTACAAGTCATTACATTTGCATTACATTTTCATTTTGCAGTCGCGCCGCGATGGGCTGTAAAGTCTCACCGCCACTCACCGACAAATAACAAAAATGGAAAAGCGTTCCTTCGAAATGTACACTTTTTACGCGCGAACACACGTAATCACCCGTGCGAATATAAAACGTCTGACTGACGTACAAGATCGATCTCCCGATCTGTGATCCGTGCGAAAATCGGCTTCGACACCACCTACGGCGAATGCATCGCAATTCAGGCGCGCAGGATGCAGTTATATATCGACATTCGCCGCAGGCCACAGATACTTAAACCGTATTGCGTATATATCGCTGTAACCGGGTAATTTTACTACGTTGTAAGTAGAGAACAAGTATCCGTGCAATTCGATAAAAGCAGGTCTCGGTTTACGTACACTTGACCGAGAAACTACAAAAATAAAACCACGAAACTTCTATGTACGACAAATATGCGTCTTTATGCTTCAAAAGCAAAATTATAAAATCATTATAAATAAAACGCGTCGATACATTGTTACACGTATAGAATGTTGTTATTTAATATTTAAACTAGAATTATGCAAAGACTTGCGAACAATTTCTTTGTAAAACTCTTGACAATATCTCGAACGTCAATATTGCATGTTAATCGTGATTGTCATAAATTATCCGTTCGTAAAAGACCAAACCCAAGTCTCTGTAAACGTTCGACGCACGTATTGTAAAGTTACTGAACAGCTTGCGAACAGTTACGAAGTTGCAGCCGCGTCCTCGATATAGACGCTAAACCAAACTGGAAACATGAGAACCGACTGATCGCGACAAAGTTCAGAAATCTGTTACACTACGCTCAAACTCACGCTTGTCGAGAACAAACGAACAGATTTTTGAACTCGCGCTTTTCCGAGCGCCAAGAGAGCTGCTCAAATTCCATTATTTGAGCACGAAGTTTCCTTTGCACCCTGCAGGTATATTTAATAACATTTTTATCCTCCACATTCACACACAAACAAGAATTTCTGCAAAATTGTAACATATAAAATTATAAATAAAAATATATATATATAATATATAATTAATATATATATATATAAAAATATATATATATATATTAAAATATATATATATAATATATAATTAATTAAAACATAATTTTTCGAAAAATATTTTTAAATAATTTGTAGTATAGTCTTCCTATAGACTATATCAAAAGAAAAGGTGTTCGTAACGGTAAACGGAAGGCGTTGCAGAAAACATGCATCTTTTTCTGATCTACGTGAAGCGTTTGCTAAAAAGGATCAAGAAGAAGTTGCGAAACTTGGCGCGCATATTAAATCTCAGACAGTAAGTAGGTATTTAAGTATATCTTGTCTTCAAGAACTAAAAGGAAAGGCAAAAAGTTTTTACTGGAATTAACTGCAACAATTTCATATTTACAATGTAATCTGAATTAAAATACTACAAAGACACTTTAGAATTTAATTCAAATAACTTATTGCTTTTTCACTGGCCTTTTACTTCACAGGAATATACAATTAATAATGTAAAACATTCTTTGGCAAAGATTATCTTTCTTCGATTATTTTCTATTAATTTTCAATTAATTTTCTTTCTTGCGATATATTTTTCTCGTCACTTTCTGTCATTATTGTTAGTAAAAAAAAGAGAGAATTTGATTAACATATTTTATTCCGTAACGTACTATAAATTATCTATACAAAGCCATTGTTTTTTGTTTAGACATATTGTGCGTTTTTTACAACTCGTATACCTAATGTGTAGAATTGGCTCCATTAATATATCAAGCAATATCGCTGAGTTGCAGTTTTTGGAGAAACTTGCTGCTACCCGCTGGATTACGTGATACGCTTACGAAATAAAATTCGAGGGGAGAACGAGCGCTTCAGAATAAAATCCTATATAACACCTGATGCTCTCGAGGGCATCCTGCTATTACTAATACTGGTATTACTGTATGTGTTTCGAGAGATGGTTTTACCGTATGCAGAATTATTATTAGCAATCATAATGCACATATTAATATAATTATATATAATTGCTATTGTACTTTGGATTAGCTTAAGATATATTTACAAATCTGCGAATATCTCGCGCATGAATTTTATTCCATCTAATTTACTTCTTTTAGACCTGCACAATTGTGCAATATTATTACACATATAAGAAATGTAAAACATATATTTCTTTTACATTAAAACTTATAATATTTTTAAGTTTATTATTAAAAAAAAGTATTTTAGATTTTACTAAGTAAAGAGAAAGACGCTCGCAATAACAACAAACTGAAGTAAATGAAAAGGTCAATACGAGCCGTTCCCAGGATGTTGTGCAGAAACATATATGTGTACACATATATGTGAATTCACGTATAAATTTTTTACACGTGAGTTTTTGAATTGAGATTTCAATTCTTAAAATCATACATAATATCAGATTTTACTACTTTAACTTTTGCATATTGGCAGTCATGTAATTGTTTTACGTTATTTAAGTACGTTTAGAAACTTTACCTTATATAATTCTTTCTCGATAAAAATAATCAATAGAGATTTTTGAGATTTGTGTTTACAGCCTCACGCATTTAAATAATGCCGCAGAAAAGAGTAAGTATCAGTCGCTTTTTAATTTCCAGACGCTTAATTTTCGCTCGCTGCATGTCGTTCATGCGAAGATAACACGCCGTACGCGGCGTATTAAACCGTTGACATAACGTGCATTTACAGCGCGATAAAGCCAAAGCGCAGTTTTGCAAGGAAAGCTCATACACTAGCTCGAGTAACGCACGTGCGATATATACTTACTGGAAGCAGAAATAGAAGAAGGAGGTAAAAAGAGTGAGGAGATGAAAAGAGTGCGCGAAACGCATTATTTTTCAGCCACACATGCAGGGCCGCATATTGCAAAAATTTATGTACAGAGTATGTTTTGAATAACAATATTTACATAAGTACATATAAAATATGTCCCTGCATTTTTTTTTATCTAATTAAATTATTTTTTATTTATGTCTTTTCTTTTATACGAGACATATTTTTCATTTTTCTAATAACTTTATGAATGTAACATTAAATATCTATACTCTTAATATTATAATAAAGTAGAATGTGAATATGTTTGTTATTTTTAAGAAACTCAGTTTTTTTATGTTCTTAATAAAAAAAAAACTACGAAGATAAAAATCACAAATTTATATCGGCGATGTTATCTGTATAATTTAATACATCTCTACATACACTGCAACGAAATCTGGAAAAAAGAAAAGAGGATGACGAAGCTTGTACGCGAGATAAGTACTCGCACAACTGGAAAAACGCATCAGGGCGCTTCGTTATACTCGTGTGTCTCGGCATAGATCTTTTTTCTCCATCAGACGTCAGCGGGGGCGAAGAGCAAAAGAGGGTCTAGATGGGTGACAGGCGTAAAAGTGCGGTGACGAGAGGTTCCTCGTCAGAAAGAGTCGTTTCACGACAATTGCACGCGTGATGTTTAAAGATCGTACCAAAGCAAGTTTTCTTCATCGTGTCTGAGACGAATTAATAAGATAAATCTTTTCACTTTCTTGAAGATTTTAACCAACTGCACAAATAAACAAAAAATTTTGTAGATAATAAAAATAAAAAATTAATGAAATAAATATAATTAAATTATTTAAGCTATTACAAATTAGTAAAATAAATGTAACCAAGTTATTTAAGAACTCATAAAAAATTAAATTTCTAAAATCTTTTAATATTTTTTCCAAATATACTAAATCCTTAGTTTATTTTTAAACTTGCATCTTATCTTATGATTATCACGTAAAAAGTACAAAATGTCGAGTTGTATCAAGTATCGATAAACTTTATCAACGTCGTCGTCGAGCGAGTAATCATCTCGCCCGAGTGCGAGATCACGTCAAGCGAATATTATGACGGTATTTGTTGGCGGAAACACCGAAACTCGAAAGCATAATGCGCTTCATCGCTTGGCGGAAAGAAAACTAAGAGGCAAGAAAGAGAGAGAAAGAGAGAGAAAAAGAAAGGGAAAGAAAGAGAAAGAGAAAAGACGGTGGAGGAGAAGAACGCAGGTAAGGAGAGAAATTTGCGAGAGCGTCGGCTAAGGGTGTAACCCGGTCGATAAACCGGGGTGGGTGCGGTCTTCCCTCATCCTCCTGAACCGACAACCCCGACCCCGACCCTCGGTCCAGCGCCCCCTGACCTCCCCTTGCCCCCGAGTCGACGACCGAACGTCCTTGCAGCTGCAGTCCTCGCGGCTGAATTCCTCGTTCTCTCCCGACAACGTCAAACCCTCTTCGACCTCCTCCACGACGTCAAACAATCTCTCTCTCGCTCTCTCTTTCTCTCTGTCTGTCTTTGCCAGGTTTGAAGACAAAGACGTATACGGGAATACGGGCACTCGGATAGTTTCCCGATAAGTAACACATTGCTGACTGAAAATGTCTGCAAGAATTATGCAATAAAAAAATCAGCAGTTTTTTTTATCTCAGACGATAAAGTTCTGAAAATTTCAGTCGATTACAATTTAAAATCACCGAGCAATCATCATCTGTTCGCAAACCGTTAACATTTTGTGACGCATTCATAATTGATTAAAATTTAACTCCCAGAAATCACACCGTGCAAAATAAAAAATGCATTATTTAATTTTCCTGCTGCAGTGGAATTTGCTTCGAGTTTGAAATCACTTTGTAAAGTGTTGCTATTTTCGCCGAAAGAAGCGCGCTCTTCGGATGAAAACGATACCAAATATCAATACCTTATACCGAATGGATGGAAGTCGAGACTTTTAGCATATTAAATTTATGCATCCCTCGGATGCTCGTAGGGATGCGTCCACGCGAGACGCATACGAACGCGCGGCGCGCGACATGAACGCATACTGATGCGCTCGGCGACTTTCCCACGGGACAAATCGAGGAATGCGCTACTCTAGTTCAGCAGGTTGAACGGCGACCGACGAATGGTAAACGAGGATATGCGGAATGGATCGACGACGAAAAACTATTTTTCCTTTAATTTTATCTCTCGTCACCGTCTTTCTCTCTCGTCAAATCTCTCGTACTTTTAAAAAACACACTATGTAATTTAACACGATAAAAAGTTGGCTTTTTGAAAATTTTTAATAACGAGGAAAAATTCTGCTTTAAAAGTTATCAGAATTTTTTTCCTGTATGTTTTGAAAACTTTATTTTCCCGGAAATTATTTCAAAATATTACCAATTTCTCTGTTGAAAATTAGACCGTTGAACATATTTCTGCGTTTCTATAGTATAAAAGAAATTAATTACGTTACAAATATAAATATTTTATAAAAAGTAATATTATGCTGAAAAATTTTATTTATTGTAACTAAAGCATTTATTGTAACCAAAGCATTTTCTTCTTGGTTACAACAATAATACGTCACAACGGATAATTTTGAACCTGTGTGTTTGTTTCATAAGCGAGAACAATATGCACAACTATAAATCAGATTTTATACAATGCGTTTTTGCAATGTCCCTCCGTCTCTCGGGATCGGACCCGCGCATCAGCTCGGGAAAAATGTAATTTGCTCCGCGTACTCTCGAAAATAAATAAGTAATTCTCTGGTGAATTGGCGAATGAACTTGAGGAAGAAAGAAAGACAGAGAACGTGAGAACTCAGCGGAAAATTTTGCACTGTGGAACTTCGTCTCGCTACGTCATCGAGTCGCCATAATTTTGCGGCTCATAAAATTTTGCATGACTCTCGCAAACGTTTGCTTGCGAGGGGCAATTTGCCGAAGATGAATTTACGCTTCGTCTCGATTCTTCGCGTTTTCTATTTTCAGTCGGTTTAGATTAAAGTAGATTAAAGCAGAAATAGATTTAGGGGACCTAGAGTGAAATCACGTGACGAAAAAATCGTTTCCGCGAGAAATCAGATTTAGACCTTGCAGGCCAACATTTACATTTTTGCGAACGCTTTAAAAATGACGTTTAAGTAATGGCGATTAATTTCCTCCTCATGCAAAACAAAATGCAAACAAAAGAATTATCCCGAAAGGAAATTACCAGCCGTAATCTGTTAATCAAGTTCGTCGGAGCAACTGACCCGTGAAATGAGGGCACCTTTAGCTTCGAAGTACTTCTCAATTCGTTTCATGAAAGCGTTCTCAAACTTATTTGCTGTTCGTGATGCAGACAGAATAAGTCTGCCTTTCCTCAGATCATTTTCGTTCATATTCTCTTTTCGAGGTCGTGAAAAATACAAAAGTATTGTTACACAAGTAATTGTATAAAATTGTAAGATGTTAAATTAAATAATTTTGTACATAAACGTTATGCAAAACCATATAACAAGCTTACTTTGCCGTTATCTCTATAAGATTCGCATACTTCCTTGTCGTAAGACAAAAACATGCGATGCATTAATTGCTTCTGCAGAAAATAAACAAATTCTGAAAACGTGTAGCATTCGCGTGCGCAACAAAAAAAACTGTGACTGACTTGATATAACGAGATTAAAGAGAGCTTCCTATGAAAACACTTAAAATACCATTTGCCGTCTATTTCACATTTCAAGTTAACTACTCGAACAGATAAAGATTAAAAGTTGCAACGTGAAAGGATTAAGACTTGAATCGCGTCACTAACTCGATCGCGAGTTCGAAGAATTCTAGAGGGATTATAATAAGCAGATTGTGAAGTTACTTGTTCACTTTTTGTCGCGAAGGAAACTTGACGGTTGCGGGATAACGCAAATAAGATTGTACGTGCGGCAAGTGAGAAAATCATGGTTAAGAGAAGAGTTAATTGTCATGAAAGAAATTCGAGCGCGAGTATTTCAGAATGCACAAAATTTCGAGACTGTTACACTTTTTTTATGATGATGTATCGCCAAATGACACTTTTTTTGACGAGATGAGTGTCTATTTGGAGACGTTTATGGAACATTTAACCGCCTGTTCATAGCGCCGATGCTACCAAAAGTTTTAATTAATTGTAGAGCTTTGAAGGAGAGGCACAATTCGCGCGCGCGAAAGTTAATGACTTTCGCGAGAGATGTCTTCGCGTTGCGAGTTACGAGCTTACGTGAACTTTGCAGATGAAACGAACGAAATTGAGAAAATGTGGAACTCTGAATGACTGAATTTAAGAGGAAATTAGTTTGCAAGGTACATTACGCGCCGCTCTATGCAATTTTTGAAGGAGTATATAATTTGTGTGACGAAATATTGTGTGGAAGCAGGTAGACAGTGCCATTCAGCAAAGTTTAATTGCTTGTTTTTCATATCTTGTCCCTTTTCATCATAGAAATGCACAAACAACCATAAAAAAGTAAACGCAAAACAAGAAGCGTACTGTTGTTTTTATGTAATATCTACATTTCATACAGAGCTTTTCTCTTCTTCAAATTTTAAAGCGAGCTTTTCCATTTTTAACATTGCGAGAGACTAAAACTGTTAGATTTTTTTTAACGTTTAATGTCCGGCAATCGAGTTAATTATAAACTGTTGATTACAATATCGCATTTCATTTAACAGATTTTAAACAAAAGTTTAAGAAACCTCTTAAAATCTAATGGTGTGTTATATACCGCGATTACTGCAAAAAGATTAAAATTGTGTGTTGCTAACAATCACAGCGACATGTGTACAAAAGAAATAAATTTACCAAAAAATATAAGTAAACAATAATGACGCAATATACACAATAATCAGAATACTTTTCTATTTTTCTATTTTTTTTGTTTTGTTTTTGTTTTTGTTTTTTTTTTTTTGTTTTACTATCAATACGATCTTTTTTTTTTTTTTGACAAGCACGCGGTAGAATTCGTTCGGAATGTTTTCAATAGCGAAGTCAATTAAACAATTGTTGCTCAAATAATGCAAACTCACTGATGCTATTCTGGCATTTATTTTACAAACAATGCGGATTTAAACGTCAACACGTTGCAGCGTTCCACCGGAAACGCGGTCTGGTCAAATCTATATCTTCGTAACAGATTTCTGCGTGACTGTTTTCCCGTAACAAAAATTGGATTTGCTACTGTGCGGAAACAGAGAGCACAAATATTGATACCGATGTTTGCAAGGGTAGGGCAATAGCGATCGCGCGCGCGTTGTGTTTCGATGTACATACACGCTTGCGGCAAACAGTAAGTGGAGCGAGCGAGCGAACGGTAAGCCAACTCCGGTTCTTCTTTACTGTTGAAGGAATGGTGTGCGCCGACGTCGATATCGCAGCTTTCTGCTTGCCGTCTGTAGTTACCGCGCGCTTCGTCACGTCAATTCATGCCGGAGCTTATCGGCATTCGGCTCTCTTTCGGTTTATCTTCGAGGAAACTTGCAATCTCTACGTACGCGAGAGACAGCCAGACGATCGAAATGCAGCGCACGTGTCAAAAACTTATTAAAATTTCGTTACTAAACGCTGTCGACAGGAAAAAGCAACGATATAAAAATGTTTCCTTCATATAAACGTTCGTGCTTTTTAAAAATAGTTTGCTCGTACACTCGCGTGCTTGCAGTTATCACCGATAAGATTAAATCGGCTTTCGTGCGGTTTCTCTCGACAAAAAACGCTTTTAGAATAGAGAATTGCGATTAATTTGCAGTTCACACGTTGCACACAAATTTCGTTAGTTTCGTGTTATATGAATACAGGGATGTGCATGCAATGTAATTATAAAAATCAACGCTGAAGCTTTAATTTGTGTTATACAGCATATATGTGATCTTTTGATTAGTCTGTCGATGAGGTGCCGCAATCATTTAACTGTAAAAATCACGTTGGAACTAATATTGTCATGTTATTAAATCGCGCGTACAGTGCATTACATTCATTACTGTAATGTAGCATGCAGTTCGAATATGCATATTGCGCATTAAAGTGTTGATTATGAATTGACAATTCATTATCGATGCTCTCGGACTTTTGTAGCAAGTGCATCAATATTTTCGGAGCTTTAAATTAGATCGACAAATTAATGTACTCCATTTCGTCACACATATGTATACATGTTTAGTTTTTCTCAAAATAATTTGCAACATAAATAATTACGAATTGATAAAATTGATAAAAACAAGAAGGTGTTTTAATTTAAATTCAGCTTTTTACCGTTGTTACACATTTCTCGAAACAAAGAACTGTATATACTGTTGTATACGTTGTATTCCGCGCACTGTATTAAAAAATAACAATTTATATGTTCCGTACAAAATATAACAATTGTTATACGTTTCTTTAAAAACATTACTCATTGCTCTATAGTCAAATGTTTACATTTTGAAGAGCAAAATATATTTTTGAACAATGTATTTTGTAACTTAATATGAAAATGATAAGAGTCCAAGAGTAATATTTATTGCATATACAATACAAAATGTATGTGCTAAATAATTCGTCACAAATAATTTGCAGAGGATGCTCGCGTTATTAGATTAAACAAAATATATTTTCTCTCTCGTGTCTTTATTTAAAAAAACATTGAAATGCACAAAATCCTTGTTGACAGCGCTCTGATGTCAATATTAATATATTGGATATATCTCCCTTTTATAACTTAATCTTCAAGCGCAATATTTTTTACATACCCAAAACCTGTCGATATTTCAACGAAATCGCCCGCCGTCGTTTTGGCCTGGATTTAACGCACGTCCGATTTTTATCCCATCTCTTCCGGCTTAAATAAGTGCTCCGTTCGATGCATCGAACAGTGCGAGATCGACCGTATACCTTCGACATATCTCTCTAACGTAACGTCAAATTTGCGATGGCGACCTTATCCGGCATCAGCGCGCGCGCGCGTTGTTTTCTCACTTCCGTTGTGAAATTTTAACCGAATCGCATGTGTGTTCGTAGCGTAAATTTGATCGTAATATTACAGCGCGAAAACCGAAATTACACGACGACGATTTCGCGCGCGCGCGATTCGGTAAACGAACTTTTGATAGGTACCCAACAAGAGTTCGTAATTAAAACACGTTGCGCGCAATGAGCGTTGTATTGTGTGAACTCTTTGCATTCGTTAATTCTACACGAATATACATCTCTTGTGTATCGGTCGAGTTTTCCGCGTCACCTCATCACAAAGGCCTGCGCTCGTACCAAATTCAGAACTAAAAAGAGAAAGAAAGAAAGAAAGAGAGAGAGAGAGAGAGAGAGAAATGGACCTAAGAGAAAGAAATGGATCTAAGCGAGCATCCACGTCGCGCGAAATGTTCGCTATAACGCGCGTGAAGGAGGGAGGAGGAGATACGTATTTTCTAAACCGAAGGATATATCCATCGACGGTGGAAACGGAAGTCGGAGGTCGCGAGTGGAGGAACAGCTGAGCTCCCTTTGGGATTCGAGCGGAACGGAATGAAACTACCGGTGTTGCTCGGGACTTCTGAGCACGTCTGGCTCGGATGAGAGAGCAAAGAAGCGAGGAAGCTTACGGGATGTCAGGGAAAAGGCCTTCGAGCCATGCATCGCGACCTTCCTTTTGTCTTCATTCGTCCGTTTGCCTTTCTTCTCGCGTTCTCTCTTTCTCTCTTTTTTTTTTTTGCTTCTCGACGTTACTTCGTTGTATCTTCTCCGTTCGTAGGAATTCTCTCGACGGACCCCACGTCGGTCTCGATTGCGGCTTCGCTCCGTCATTCTCCCGGATTGCACCGGGTTAGAGGACGTTGCATTTTCGTAAAAAAACACGACGTTGAGAAATAAATAACGAGAGACAGAGAAAGATAACTAAGTTGTTATGATATTCATTATGTTGTGTAGAAAAAGAAGAAACTTGACACACATATCGCGAGAGGAAACGGTCGTCAATTAAATCGACCGACGCGATGCGGCCGTGTCGAGGCCGCGGCCGGATTTCAATTATTCAGATGTGCTCCTTCAAGACGTCGTCTCGCGCTTCTTACGGGCCTTCAACGGACATGACGACGTCCGTTATTTCTTTCTCTCTCTCTTTCTTCATCTCTTTCTCTCTCTCTCTCTCTTTCTCCTTCTCTTCTTTCATTCGACGATGAACATCGCGAGACGGCCGCATTTGCGTGATGCATTCGTGAAAGCGGAATGATGCTGCGAACAAATGGAAACCGCGCTGCCGATAATGTCTTTGAAACCGTCCAATGATTGTTCCGTCGCAACCTGCTTTCTTTTTTTTCTTGTTTTTTTTCCCCGATTCATCGAACGAGACCGCGGCAAAGCGCTTTTCCCCGTTGCATCAACTCTCGCGACATCCACGATTTATTTCGCTGTCTCGCGCAGAGATCACATTGCGTCCCTTAAAGTGATTCTAATTGCATCAGATTCTTCAATTGCACTAAAACGTTTACGCGAAAGATCGAGACGACTTTCCTGGAAACTTAACGAGATATGGGTAGCTTACGAGAACCAATTTAATTATCATCCGTGAAATTGAGGTATTTGCCCTCTTTCTCCCCGATGACATTGCAATTAATTTACTCTCTGCCGATTGTATCCACACGGCCGTCTTTTATCCGTGCTATTTCGCGTAAAGTATCTAGAACGTAAGAAAGATAGTAAAGAGATACTCAAATTACAAGACAATACATTTTTCTTGTTAAAATTAGAACCAAGTTACTTCTCGAATTCTGTAGAACTCTTCGTACGATTTTAATTTGTACGTCAGTAAACGCCTTTAAAATTTCATTCGAAAACATTTACGTGTACAAATTATTAACAAAGTAATTAACGAAACTCGAATTCTTTTTCACAACAGCTAATCTCAACGTGTTTTTCTTAAAACGATAAAATTCAAAAACGTCTCAAAAACAATTTTTTTTTTTAAGTTTTGCAAATTTTTTTCTCGAGTTTTTTATCACACAAAATCACATCGCGCGGCAAGTTAACGATGACCCAGAGAATCAGGTGGCAGGTGCGAAATGGCAGCGGAAACGTAATCTAGCGATGTCAAGATAAGCCGAAAGCAGAAGAACAGGGAGGATCGGGAAATTCCCACCTAGTTAGGCGTGAAGAGGCCACCGTCGTCGTCGTGATGTAACCCCCCTGGCACTCAGACCTGTTAAAACATTTACCGCTTACACCGTTGCTCTCGTGCATTTTCCATTAGGTGGCGAGCGGCGAGATAACGCGGGAGATAGATTAACTTCCACGAAGACCTCGGAGGCATCGGCTGAAATTAGGGAGCCTCGTTCCGCGCGACGAACGCAATTTATCCGCAAGGATCGAAACGCAGCAGGTCGCGCCGCAATTAGGTCACCGACGTGGGTCACGGCGGAGAAGATCAATTTAAAGGCCGTCTACATCAGTCGCCGACTCAGATAAATGCTCGGCCACGCGATGGGTTTCAAGGTAAAACACGAGCTTCGTCTCAAACTTAACGTCGCGATCCCGATATAACGGATATCGATCGCGCACGACGAGTTATTATAACGCTATACGAAGTGTCGCAAAGTCGGTTCGAGAATAAAAAAGATGTACGTTTCCACGAGCTCGTATTCCTTGAAAAATATAAGATCAATTTTTTCTCTTCTGTAGAGAAGAAAAAAAAATGTGTGTCGTTTTTTACAGCGCGTTCAATATCTAATAACGAAAAGCGGCAATTAAAATTCTATTAAAGTAAAATCCACTTAAAATTGGATACAAGGAATAATGCGTGTCTCTATCTATTTACTTAATTCATGAAAAGCCCGTTATTTCCCCGTGCTTTATTCGATGACTCTATAATTTTACGAACAAAAACCCTCTCACAGTATAGATGCTTATAAATTTTTCGAAAACGACTATTTGATCGAAATTATTTACAAAAACGAGAATATTTGAGCACTTTAAAGCAGATTTAATTGCATTTTTGTACATATACGTAATAATAAAAAATTCTTTAGAATTCTTCGAGACTGACTTTTATTGAAACTGACATTGGAGAAGAATGCAGAAAACAATTTTTTTATTGCGTCACAGGATGTTTAAATTATTCAAATGTTTTCTTCTTTTTTCTCTCGCAATATACTGATTTTAAATATCGCTTGAAATATACGTGGATTAATTTTCACAAACATTCTAAAATTAAAGCTTTTTACAAAATATAGTGAGATGGTATATAAATATTACTTCAGGAATTACACCATTAATCACTTAAAAAACTTTAAAGGTCAAAACACGCCGGATCTTCGGTAATTAGATCACCGACGTACAAAACTCTATTTAAAGATATACCATTAACGTTATCTATTAGGATAACACCATTATCGTTTCATAAATAAATCAAATTATAACAAGAACGCTAAGCATTGCTTGCATTTGTTGTTAGGAATCAACATAAAAAAGTTACACACGCGAGGTATAAGTTACACGATTAAGTTACAACGCGTGAATAAACAGTTAAGAGTAGAAGAACCGGTAATGATGAGGTCTTTTAAACGTGAAATTTACGTAACTGTAATTACTTAAACGTGCGATCCAGAATAGAACATAGTTAACTAAACAAACATTTGTTAATTGCATTGTTAATTTCGTAATAGAATGATGAGAGCTTTATATGGAGTTTGTCAACACACGAAAATCTATTATATTTGCAATATTATATGTTATATACATGAACGTATTCCATATTCCATAACGAACCCACAAAATCCGTTTAATTGTCTCGGAAGATCGAATCGCGACGACCCCACCACAATTAGGTCACCGTTGTGGTACCCACGGTTGGAAATCAATCGAACGATATCTGTACTATATATCTACGACGCCAAACACGACGAACGCGTTCAATCACGCGTTTGCAGAAAAGATATTTTTGTTCTTTATACATGGTCGCTGTTTTGCCAATCGTCCTTGTTAGTTTATTGCACGTACATTTTCAAAATGTTATAATTATTTCTTGCGCGTAATATATCGCGTTTTGCAATCGCGATTTTAACAGTGTAATAACTGTAATAAATATACTTGTAACTGAAAAATACACAAACTGCGTCGAGAGATATACACGATCGTCGTACGTCTTGCGCGTGGTTTTCAACCACGGTTTTTGAACTATAATTACACTTTGCATCTCTCGAAATATATTGCCACGTATGTAGATGTATCATTACGCGACCTCATACATGCAGAAAGTTTAGCAATTTTGGTACTGCACGAGAGAGGAAAAAGAGGGGGAGAGAGAAGCAACGTCGAAATCCATCTTGCGGGCGAAGACACAAGGCATGAATGTCAGCAAACTACTACACACACTTGCGCTTCTCTGTTATTTGCCTCTGAGTTATTGCTCGAGAAAACTGTGTGCGCGGTAAAAGGAGAAGATTTATACCGATACGCCTGGGATGCTCTAATTGAATCATTAGCGACAACTGTGGCAAAATGTATCTTCCGTAAATTCGAACAGCAATCCGTTTGCAAGTTTACGGTACGGTAATATGGAAATACTATTGCTCTAGTCGAGAGGTACAGAAATATCACACACAATTCTAATACGAAAATTTTACGCGCGCGCTACAAGTTTCGGAGTTTAAACTTTTATACTAATAATTTAAAATCAGAACAACAGCGCGCTTTTACGCCACCCGAGAGCGTTGCGCTTTTTCGCATCCCGTTCTCCACACACACACACGAACGAGAGAAGGTATAGAAGATTGCGATCGTTCGATTCGCGGTTTTATTCGCGAAGAAAAATATCCAGCACTTTTATACTCGAGACACGAAGTATAATACGATTGTTGGCTGTTGGAATCAGAACGCATTTTCCGCAACTGGGTCATCCGCGATGGTGCACTATAAACTGTCGTTCATTTCATGCAGCAAGAAGTGCATCTTTCCTCCGTATTCGCGGAGCCGTTATCGTAAAGTAACCGTACGAGACAATTTATTCATTCGCGCACATTTTATCCCGAGGCCTACACCGCCATCAATTTGAGATCCCTTCACCTGAGGGAAATACAAGTACTTTCGACGTGTCTGTAGAGACGCGCGCTCTCTGGTAAGAGATAAACGATAGGTGTGCGAGCACACGGCGCATTATAACGTTTAACAGCCGCGTTCGCGTAGTAATCGTAGTCTGCGTTCCGTTATTGCGTTCACAATAACGTTCGTTAACTATGGGGATGCGATATATAACTTTATTCCTCTCTTACGAAGTACGATAATGCCGATACTTCTTTTTTATCGATCGACCTGCGACTGCACGCAACTTTATTACAAGGAATAAACTCATTCGCGATGTTAAAGACATTGTACTACTTATATAATTTTTTTTTTTAAGTAAATATATGCTTAAATATATTTTTTAGAGAAGCTCTGTAAATTTTACCAATCCCATTTAAAAACTAAAATGGTCAGTTTTACCAAATTGGTCTTTTTATTTTTCTTTAAAAATTTTTACAAAAAGAGAGCTTATCTTCGCGAATTTCTGTGTGTTCCTACATCGATCTTTCATCTATCCGCATACTATGATTATAAGAGAACACTTGATCACAAGTGCATGTTCGAATCTGATTGAACGTCAATAACTGCTAACACGAAATATTATACAATACAATCGCTGCGACATCCTTGTGGCATCAAGAGAGATCGATAATCGTGAGACGAAAAATACAGCGACTGCTATTGCAAAAAAATGCGAGACGAAAGCGGTACAACAAGCGGGTCGCGATAATGTGCAACGTACATATATATATATATATATATATAATGGCAAGCACATTCGTGTGCTGCTCTCGTCATTATCGTGACGTAAGCCATTATTTACTCGTTAAACTCGTGATGCTCGTGATCCTAAGTTCATCTTTTTGTATTAACGCCGTATGGAAGAACAATATAACGACCATTGCGTGTTTTAAAATTGTCTTCAACGTAAACGGCAGGAAATAATGTTGCACCATTAGAACAGCATTTCGAGGTGTTTCGAAATAGCAAATAAAAATAAAATCCGAGCCGGTGCTGCAGTAATAGCGTGCGTACATAAGTCAATGCAAAATGCAAATGAACACGTGACGCCAAACGAGAGAGTTGTTGAAAAACTCATATCCGGTGCGAAATTAATATTTACGATGTGTCGTACGGATGATGTAAAAACATAATGCTGTGTACGCGCGCGGACAACGTTTAATAAATGCAAAACCAAATTTAACCAATTTTTTTGTTTTGCTCTTCGATAAAATATTCTAATTAGCCGGACGGCAGACGATTACGACGTTAACTGCGCGAGTCAAAATAAATGAAATTGCACCGCAATTAGGTCGAAACCGTAGAATGTGACGGCGCAATAAAATGACGAGATAAAAAAAAAAAAAAAAACTAAAAACCGCCCTTCCTCAACGCTTTCGTAAACTAGCGCGAGATGACTGTCGGTCGTATTATCCCATTTTCACGCGGGAACTTCCAGCGCACTCTCGGGCAAATCTTTTCGCCCTTAAAGGGCAAAGTGTGCGCAGCAGTCTTGAAAAAATATCGCGGAACTTTATGAAAGCGATACTCGCGACATGCCACATGCTGTTTTTTTCACTCAACCGCGACAGTTTTTTTTTTTTTTTTTATAAAGAAATAAAAAAAAGTGTTCTGAAAGTTCATTTGGAAGAATTCAGCAGAGAACCGTTTATCACTATGAATCAGAATTGTTACATTAAAAAGTCCATGTATGCCCATTATTTTCTTTTATGGAAAAGTAAGATTTTTGTAGATATTCACATAAATTGACTAAGTTTTGGCATTATAAAATTCACTTTAATATTTAATTAACGTTTATTTTTATTTCTTTTACTTGCTTTTTGCGGCTTTAATTTATGAAAATGTATAGAAATAAAGATATATACTGTTCTTTTGCGTATACGTATAATAAAAATAAAAATAAATAATGTATAAGAAACTAAATCGAATTGTGATCTCATTAATTTTTTTATCAAATATTTTTTTTGTGTATTCTCTCAGTTTTATATTAGATCGAAACTTGCTGAACAAGATATTCAGCAAGTCGACGAAAAATAAAGGGACATGATTTACATAGGACGCGTAATGCGAAACTTTCTCAGCTTGAAGTCTTCCAAACTTTGCGGCATCCATTTTAAACGTGTCAGTCAAGTTTCTTGCGAAGTGAATGCAGGTCGTAATGCACGATATGCATACGTCAGCGCAAAGGTAAAAAAAAAGATGAAATCTCGTGCATTTGTAAAAACCGCTCTACTGATTCTGTGATAAAAATCGATGATAGATTTAACCGTTGTTTTTTGACTCATTATTATCAAGTAATTTTCCAATAACTGCAAAATCGCTTACGAATCATCGCACACTAGTTCGCTCTAACTAGCTTACATTTCAGCAAATTGCCTGCTTGAATGGAAGAAAGAGTTTTGGACAATAATGACGAGGCGATGGGATGTTCAATTATGCATAATTTGATTTGCGTCGTTATGATTTTTATCTTTTACTTCATTTGTATTTTTTATTTTTTACCGAATACCTATTTTTTCTTATTACAGAAAAATTCACTTTCCGGTAGCCGCGTCTTTGCATGTAAATGTAAAACACCGACTCTACATGTTACACATAATTTGACTTTATTTTCACAATAAAATATAAAAAACGTAAATTTTATAGACACAAAAAGCACTGAGAATTATATTTTTTTTAATTAGTTAATATTTTAATAAATCTTTCTATCTCTCGCTTCTTGCATTAACTCTCGCAAACGTTAATTTGTTCGAGACAAATTTCTTTCTTGTTAAAGAAAGAAGAATTGCTCTCTTTTCTTTTTTAATAGTCGATCTTTAATGTTTCCGAGATATTAAGCGACTTTTCCGTTCAATACTAAGCTACACGACTACCGGAGAATGACTAATCGGAAAGATACGCGCGACATCAATTGGACAACGTGGCCATCAACAGCCGCCATTATCAAGCCCAAAACTTCGTGCTGAGGTATCAATTGATGCGAGATTCGCTTTCTTACCGTCCAACGACACGCAATGCCTCCAGACGAATATGCGCATCTCTGCAAGGTCCGCGAGCTGCGAGAATCGCGTTTCTCTATTTGGATCACGCTAACTACCGATTTTTTTTCCGCTTCTTTCTCTCCTTATTACAAAGGAGTTTACCACACGATTGCCCCGTGCACGTGAATATTGCGTAACGCGTAATAACAGTCGGGTAATCGATTTTTCTCGATATTAAAGCAGGCACGCGGTTATCGCTCGGCCACCGTCGGGTATTCGAACATGTTCGGTCCATTAAGCTTTGCTGCTGCCGCTCGTTACTACTTTCTGTGGATTTTGGCACGTTTTGGCACACGGTCGATTCCAATTTGGAAGACTCGAGGAATCTCGGCGGAGTGTGTGTATCGTTTTTGTTTTTTTCCTTTCTTTTTATGATCGTCAAGAGCCTATGCAATCTAATGATGCATTCTGATCGATGAGTCGCACCGGCGACAGTGTACTCTTCGCGGACTCGCCGGTTGACGAACGACGACGATCATCTTCATCGATCCCGTCTGTTCATCCATATGGATGAGACACTAAATATATCACGCTCTTCAGATGCTGCTCTTTTTCGCTACTTCTCAAGCACCAGCCCCCGCGAGACCTTACGTGGCAAAGGCATTCTCTCGTTTTCTCTTCCACGCTTGCACCGGCTATTCGTTTTTTTCTAGACGTTCCGCGCCTTCGTGTTTTTTCTCTTTTTGCGATATAATGTAATTCAATCATGAATTATTCCCGACGTTAAACGACATTCATCGCATTTTCTCCAAACGGCCGTTCTTTAACCCGAGACGTATTCTTTCTCCGATCGATCTTCGATCTGTAGCGCGCGCTCAGCTATGTCGTAACGTGACGAAACAAAACTAACGTGAATAAAAAGCGAGGTTGTGTCGTTCGAACTGATTGATCTTCAGTGCGGAAGTAGGTATCACATGTGTGTGTTGGTGTATGTGTGTTATGTGCGCGCGGAAATTCCGAGAATATACGTGCGACTCTTTCCGTTCGTGTTAATATGACCGATTAATATTTTAACAAAGGATTTTTCATTTACATCGAGAGTTAATAGAATTTGATATTACAATATATATGATACGTCTATGTAACTGAATTTTCTCGTTTCCCGCTTGTGTTAATTTTATTTGTACCATTATTAAATCAGTTTTTGTGAAATATGTTCTTGAACAACGAATTCTTTCTACTTATTCTTTTGCCGCTCAACACTTTCAAGATCTATCAGAGTTCGATGTCATCCTCGTCACAGAGATCTCATAATTTTTCAATTACTTATGTGAGCTTGAAATTTCCTCTTTTCTCTTTACCGATTCATCGCTTTTTTGTTGTATCCTTCACATATTAAATTCAATCACTCTCTTTCTATCTCTCTCTTACGTTCCTCTTTTCTCTTTTTCGTTGTTTACTTCGCGCGCTTTGAAATTAATTTATCGATTCAGTCAACAACCTCGTTACCGGGTTTTTCGTTCCCTTCGAAAGTCATTTTATTTATGTCACGATGATCGGTCGGTTGCGCCGATTTTTTTTGTATTCGCGAGCCGACGACGGCGACCATGTGCGACGACGTGAACTCGCGCGAAAGCTTGTTGGACGCGGTGTTTTTAGAGAGGACGCACCACGCGCGACGGTGTTACGCGGTAGAACGATACGACGTAACTGTTCTCACGAGGACAACCGCCCGCGAACGATTACTGGGGTGAGCACCACCGGAGTGGAGGCCACCGCACGCTGTGCCACCGTACGGGGTGTGTGCATACACCCGGGACACAAACTGAGAACAGGTCGACGCGCAGAACCGAGAGGGAGAGGAAGTTTTGCGCGAGAGTAAGAGGCGAGAGGGTGGTGAAGAAGGAAGGAAGAGGCGACGGAGGGCGGTGTGAACGGGGGTTGCGCAACCTGCGCGCAAGCGTGCTGCGACTTCCCATGGGGTGTAGCCGCGGCTGCATTGCCTATCCGCCTGCCGAGATGCATGTTCTAGGTCGTAGATAGGGTAAGATGCAAGCCGTTTCAGCCCTTACGCTGTAGTATCTCTCGTTGCCTGAACTCCAGCCGTTACTTGTTTCTGCGTGGGTTGCTTTTCTCATCGCTTCTGACCAACGGATACGAATGTGAGAACATTTACTGTGGTAAAAGAACGGTCCTTTTTTTCTTTTTTCCCTCTCGCTTTTCTCCGTTTTATAGCGCGGTCGAAACTCTCACACGATCGAAATAAATGAGGAACGAAAAGTTAAAGCTGTATATTCGTAGATCAATTAATCGAATCAAAAGTAAACAATATAATGTAAAACGTTGTAAACAAGTTACATAAAACTCCTTTTAAAAATTCAATAGTTTGTTTAATATTTATAAGACTCTCACTTAAAAAAAAACATACAACATATGTTAATAACAATTTGTGTGGCGTAATATTTTTGTCTGCAGCTCGCAGCTTATGGTCTTGACTCTTATTTGAATTTCAATTTTTCTGCAAAATATCGAAATAAAATTTAATAAACGACACAGCTTGGATCAAGATATAAAACCGGGATATTTTATGAAGTCGCATTGAAACCATAAAACACGCGGCGAGCATAATGCGTCTTGCGAAATCCGGTTACTTCGGCCGCAAACTGCAGTTGACAAATTGCTCAGATCCATTTCTTCCGCGTTCATTTTTTCTTTTTTTTCTCTTTCTTTTTCCCCGCTACTTATCATTGTTCCACTTTTCCGTCAGTTTACGATGTAGAACGAGATAATAATTATTGTTGCGGAACGCGCTGAAACGCCATTTGCCGTGCCCCTTTGTCTTCCATCGCTAACTCTGACCAACGCGAGATTTTTTTGCAACGCACGATGAACGGCTTGTCGTGTAAAACTGTAAGTTACTTACTACGATATGTATGCGCTGAAATATGTATAGTGCTCATATTTCTTCTTGATGTCTCTGAAATTAATCTTTCCGCTTTTCGTTCCCTGAAAATCTATTATCCGCGACCGGAACCTTTAAAGTTGACCGTTATCTTTACTTTAGATATCCCGAAGCGAAAAGAATGGCCGTCCACACCTCTTTGGTAATGCGATCTCTCTTTCGAAGTAGATACGAAGAAGATATCCAAGTTCACACGTTGCCTGCACACTCGCTCGATTCGTGAGACTGACAAGAGGCTCTCATTTAATATTTTCTGTGTGTCGACGGCATATCGAAGGAACTTTCTACCCCTCTTTAATTTTTTACAAATTTAAAGTATCCCGATGCTTTCCCGCGCAAACTTGTAAGTTTATCTCTACTCCTCTTCATATATTAATGTCGGCGGAGAGCAAGAACGCTCTTCAACTTTACTCCTTCAGAAAAGCGAGCCCCGATACACGCGATCATCACTTCTCATCTGCTATAATCAGCGGTGTACAAGTTTTACTACATTTGTTATTTAACATTCGTACGTGACGTATATCGCGCATTTTTTTCAAAGTACTTTGATCGTGTATATTTGATGTAAAATAAATAACTTTACTTAAATTCACGTGATAAATATCGAATACAAGACTCTCCTAAACTCTTAAAGCCTCAAAGGTACGCAAAATATTCGAAAGCTAGTTATCGCAAACTTCGATATTATCGTTCGAGTTAATAAGCGCGCGCGGTTCACGTTCTAGATAGATCACTAACAATCATTTCTCACGCTCATTAATCTCTTACCTTCCAATGCGGCTAGTTTCACATGTTAACTTGTTTTGTTTAAATTGTACGATATAGTCCGAAATAGTTCGATCGAGTATTTGAACAAGAGCGAATTAATGACGCGATAGAGAGAAGCAAACGGTCTGAGATAAGAATACAAATATGCGAGGTAAAGACGAGAAAACTCTCGGTGTTATTGACAAACGACTTTCCTGCGGGAATTATCCATCTTCGCTCTGCTTCTCGAGTTTATCGGTCAAACGGAATTGACCCGAAGAAGATCGACAAACTTCAAGAAACCGCGCGGGCTTCCGTGAGATCTAACAAGACTCTCTCATATCAATGCCTCTATTCAGGATTGTAAGTCGTGAGCTGATCGAAATTTGTAAGCTCGCTTTGGTAGAAAATTTTATCAGAATTATCGCGAGTTTGTGCGAGATCGGTCTGAATGAAGGTTGCTTCGTAACTTTGCTCAAATCAATAAATTATAAAAACAACGTGTATATTTTTATAGGAGGTATTATATCTATACATATTGCACAAAAAGTAGCTGTTATATAAAACTTGCAGATCTGCAAGAAGTGTAGCGTGTATTATTTTTTGCAGAATAGATAATTTATATAAAACTACATCGTTAATAATAATAACGAATACATGTGCGTTTCTAGGATTTATTTTGTTTATTTATTTATATTTAGCTTCAGAAAGAAGAAGCTAAACTTATTACGGATCTGTAATTCAGTCTCTTTCTGTTTATTATTAAAAAAATAAACCAAAGTATATTCATTACACAGATTGAATAAATACGCGTTTACATTAAAATTAAATAAATATACGCACTCTTAAATAAATGATGAGCGTGCTCGTTATAAAGTATTCTGCTCTCTTAATTTACTCCAGTTGCAGAACTGAATATTCTTTTTACAAGATTTTCAAGTTTTGAAAACAATCGTCCTTATTTTACGCTAAAATACTATTTAGGTCATCGAGAGCTGAGAATTTCTTGGTGCCGTTACATTTTATATCAGCGTTATACGCTGTTTCTCATAGAGAGCATCGAAACTGAAGTCTCGCGTCTACGTCATAAACATCGCGTTAATAATATGTGTAACGCGCCACTTAGAGCGTTAGCAAGATGCAAAACGGAGTTGGCGTAACACAGCGTGATGCTACCACGGCCGGCTATTATTCACGTGGCCGGGGCGACATTTTGATGCACTACGTCTAGCATTTAGTGCCACCTCGTCTCTAATTCAGACTCATTATGAAGCATTATGATGCCACGAGCGAACGGCAACCGCTCGGCGAGTCGCGAGAGAGTCGAATAAATGAGGAGGAATATTGGATAAGAACCAAAGGAGGAAGATTCCGAAAGGAAAGCAGCGACACATTTCTCCTCTTTTATCCTCATCTACTTTTAAAATTGCGAAAAAGTACAATTAATTCAGACTTAAACGTGCTGTGTGTGACGCATGATTTTTGTTTTTTTTTGCGCAAGATCCTTGTGAGATCCTATTAAATTTTCCAAATCCTTATTACACAACTATAGAGTTCGCACTTCATAATTTTCTCAGTTGAGCGAAAATTAAATACGCGGTATTCGAGAGCGACTTTGCATTGCGGTGTATACACTGTGTACACCAGAGTGTTCGCACGGCCGTTAAGTTCGTTTTCTTTATCTTTAACTATTAAAACGTTTCAACAATTCTCTCGCGACACCGCCAATGGCGCGGCACTTCCGGGGGTCTCTTCCTAACTTTTCCCACCGTCTCTCAGCGAACTTTCAAACTCGCAGCTTAAAGTATTGGCTCAAACCGTAATGATGTACAGGACAAACAAGTTCCGAACTTTTTACCGGTCGACGTTGATCCGCCTTAACGGCGTTTATAATGAGATACTAACAAGGAGAGACTACGACGATGGAACAATCGATTTGGACGAAATTTATAGGATCGATAGATGATTATGTGGAGTGTTGCAGGG